>JASGCC010001074.1:0-43722 GCA_030067915.1 Hydractinia echinata | reverse complement strand
AAATAACATTCTTCTTAATTTGACCATGATTGCTGGAACTCAGCAATTACACTGGTGCGCTTGGGTAGCGCTTTATTTAAAAATTTAGATAAATAAGTCATTTTTTACTGTGGGACCAATCCTAGTCGTTAGCGCGCTGAAGAAATAGAGACAGTTTCAAAAACTACATTTCATTGACTTTCTAACGGTATCAGTCCGTTTGAGTTACAACGGTTGCGTCACATATTCGTACCAACATGTATTTAGCGATATTTTTCTGATATTACTAGGTTGCATCTCTTTTAACAGTGAAACGATTGACTGTGGGACTTAATTGAACTGATTTTGGACTTTGACCTTATAAATGTGATAAATGAGACAATTGGACTAAGAAATAACATCTTCTTAATTTGACATGATTGCTGGAACTCAGCAATTACACTGGCGCTGAGGTAGCGCTTTATTTAAAAATTTAGATAAATAAGTCATTTTTTACTGTGGGACCAATCCTAGCCGTTAGCGCGCTGAAGAATAGAGACAGTTTCAAAAACTAATTTCATTGACTTTCTAACGGTATCATCCGTTTGAGTTACAACGGTGCGTCACATATTCGTACCAACATGTATTTAGCGATATTTTTCTGATATTACTAGGTTGCATCGCTTTTAACAGTGAAACGATTGACTTGGGACTAATTGAACTGATTTTGGACTTTGACCTTATAAATGTGATAAATGAGACAATTGGACTCCAAGAATAACATTCTTCTTAATTTGACATGATTGCTGGAACTCAGCAATTACACTGGCGCTGTGGTAGCGCTTATTTTAAAATTTAGATAAATAAGTCATTTTTACTGTGGGACCAATCCTAGCCGTTAGCGCGCGCTGAAGAAATAGAGACAGTTCAAAAACTACATTTCATTGACTTTCTAACGGTATCAGTCCGTTTGAGTTACAACGGTTGCGTCACATATTCGTACCAACATGTATTTAGCGATATTTTTGATTTACTAGGTTGCATCGTTTTAACAGTGAAACGATTGACTGTGGGACTTAATTGAACTGATTTTGGACTTTGACCTTATAAATGTGATAAATGAGACAATTGGACTCCAAGAAATAACATTCTTCTTAATTTGACATGATTGCTGGAACTCAGCAATTACACTGGGCGCTGTGGTAGCGCTTTATTTAAAAATTTAGATAAATAAGTCATTTTTTTACTGTGGACCAATCCTAGCCGTTAGCCGCGCTGAAGAAATAGAGACAGTTTCAAAAACTACATTTCATTGACTTTCTAACGGTATCAGTCCGTTTGAGTTACAACGGTTGCGTCACATATTCGTACCAACATGTATTTAGCGATATTTTTGATATTACTAGGTTGCATCGCTTTTAACAGTGAAACGATTGACTGTGGGACTTAATTGAACTGATTTTGGACTTTGACCTTATAAATGTGATAAATGAGACAATTGGACTCCAAGAAATAACATTCTTCTTAATTTGACATGATTGCTGGAACTCAGCAATTACACTGGCGCTGTGGTAGCGCTTTATTTAAAAATTTAGATAAATAAGTCATTTTTTACTGTGGACCAATCCTAGCCGTTAGCGCGCGCTGAAGAAATAGAGACAGTTTCAAAAACTACATTTCATTGACTTTCTAACGGTCAGTCCGTTTGAGTTACAAACGGTTGCGTCACATATTCGTACCAACATGTATTTAGCGATATTTTTCTGATATTACTAGGTTGCATCGCTTTTAACAGTGAAACGATTGACTGTGGACTTAATTGAACTGATTTTGGACTTTGACCTTATAAATGTGATAAATGAGACAATTGGACTCCAAGAAATAACATTCTTCTTAATTTGACATGATTGCTGGAACTCAGCGATTACACTGGGCGCTGGTAGCGCTTTATTTAAAATTTAGATAAATAAGTCATTTTTTACTGTGGGACCAATCCTAGCCGTTAGCGCGCGCTGAAGAAATAGAGACAGTTTCAAAAACTACATTTCATTGACTTTCTAACGGTATCAGTCCGTTTGAGTTACAACGGTTGCGTCACATATTTCGTACCAACATGTATTTAGCGATATTTTTCTGATATTACTAGGTTGCATCGCTTTTAACAGTGAAACGATTGACTGTGGGACTTAATTGAACTGATTTTGGACTTTGACCTTATAAATGTGATAAATGAGACAATTGGACTCCAAGAAATAACATTCTTCTTAATTTGACATGATTGCTGGAACTCAGCAATTACACTGGGCGCTGGTAGCGCTTTATTTAAAATTTAGATAAATAAGTCATTTTTTACTGTGGACCAATCCTAGCCGTTAGCGCGCTGAAGAAATAGAGACAGTTTCAAAAACTACATTTCATTGACTTTCTAACGGTATCAGTCCGTTTGAGTTACAACGGTTGCGTCACATATTCGTACCAACATGTATTTAGCGATATTTTTCTGATATTACTAGGTTGCATCGCTTTTAACAGTGAAACGATTGACTGTGGGACTTAATTGAACTGATTTTGGACTTTGACCTTATAAATGTGATAAATGAGACAATTGGACTCCAAGAAATAACATTCTTCTTAATTTGACATGATTGCTGGAACTCAGCATTACACTGGGCGCTGTGGTAGCGCTTTATTTAAAAATTTAGATAAATAAGTCATTTTTTACTGTGGACCAATCCTAGCCGTTAGCGCGCGCTGAAGAAATAGAGACAGTTTCAAAAACTACATTTCATTGACTTTCTAACGGTATCAGTCCGTTTGAGTTACAACGGTTGCGTCACATATTCGTACCAACATGTATTTAGCGATATTTTTCTGATATTACTAGGTTGCATCGCTTTTAACAGTGAAACGATTGACTGTGGGACTTAATTGAACTGATTGGACTTTGACCTATAAATGTGACTTTAATTTGACATGATGCTGGACTCAGCAATACACTGTTCCAAATGAAATGAATGACAATACTTGACAAGAAATAACATTCTTTTAATTGACATGATTGCTGAACTCAGCGATTACACTGGGCGCTGGGTAGCGCTTTATTTAAAATTTAGAATAAGATATTTTTTTACTGTGGGACCAATCCTACGTTAGCGCGCGCTGAAGAAATAGAGACAGTTTCAAAAACTACATTTCATTGACTTTCTAACGGTATCAGTCCGTGAGTTACAACGGTTCGTCACATATCGACCAACATGTATTTAGCGATATTTTTCTGAATATTACTAGGTTGCATCGCTTTTAACAGTGAAACGATTGACTGTGGGACTTAATTGAACTGATTTTGGACTTTGACCTTATAAATGTGATAAATGAGACAATTGGACTCCAAGAAATAACATTCTTCTTAATTTGACATGCTTGCTGGAACTCAGCAATTACACTGGGCGCTGTGATAGCGCTTCATTTAAAAATTTAGATAAATAAGTCATTTTTTACTGTTGGACCAATCCTAGCCGTTAGCGCGCGCTGAAGAAATAGAGACAGTTACATAACCTACATTTCATTGACTTTTTAACGGTATCAGTCCGTTTAAGTTACAACGGTTGCGTCACATATTCGCACCAACATCTATTTAGCGACATTTTTCTGATATTACTAGTTGCATCGCTTTTAACAGTAAAACGATTGACTGTGGGACTTAATTGAACTGATTTTGGACTTTGACCTTATAAATGTGATAAATGAGACAATTGGACTCCTAGAAATAACATTCTTCTTAATTTGACATGATTGCTGGAACTCAGCGATTACACTGGGCGCTGTGGTAGCGCTTTATTTAAAAATTTAGATAAATAAGTCATTTTTTACTGTGGCACCAATCCTAGCCATTAGCGCGCTGAAGAAATAGAGACAGTTTCAAAAACTACATTTCATTAAATTTCTAACGGTATCAGTCCGTTTGAGTTACAACGGTTGCGTCACAAATTGGTACCAACATGTATTTAGCGATATTTTTCTGATATTACTAGGTTGCATCGCTTTTAACAGTGAAACGATTGACTGTGGGACTTAATTGAAATGATTTTGGACTTTGACCTTATAAATGGGATAAATGACACAATTGGACTCCAAGAAAAAACATTCTTCTTAATTTGACATGATTGCTGGAACTTAGCGATTACACTGGGCGCTGAGGTAGCGTTTTATTTAAAAATTTAGATAAATAAGTCATTTTTTTACTGTGGGACCAATCCTATCCGTTAGCACGCGCTGAAGAAATAGAGACAGTTCCAAAAACTACATTTCATCGACTTTCTAACGGTATCAGTCCGTTTGAGTTACAACGGTTGCGTCACATATTCGTACCAACATGTATTTAGCGATATTTTTCTGATATTACTAGGTTGCATCGCTTTTAACAGTGAAACGATTGACTGTGGGACTTAATTGAACTGATTTTGGACTTTGACCTTATAAATGTGATAAATGAGGCAATTGGACTCCAAGAAATAACATTCTTCTTAATTTGACATGATTGCTGACACTCAGCAATTTCACTGGGCGCTGAGGTAGCGCTTTATTTAAAAATTTAGATAAATAAGTCATTTTTTTACTGTGGGACCAATCCTATCCGTTAGCACGCGCTGAAGAAATAGAGACAGTTCCAAAAACTACATTTCATTGACTTTCTAACGGTATCAGTCCGTTTGAGTTACAACAGTTGCGTCACATATTCGTACCAACAAGTATTTAGCGATATTTTTCTGATATTACTAGGTTGCATCGCTTTTAACAGTGAAACGATTGACTGTGGGACTTAATTGACCTGATTTTGGACTTTGACCTTATAAATGTGATAAAAGAGGCAATTGGACTCCTAGAAATAACATTCTTCTTAATTTGACATGATTGCTGGAACTCAGCGATTACACTGGGCGCTGTGGTAGCGCTTTATTTCAAAATTTAGATAAATAAGTCATTTTTTACTGTGGGACCAATCCTAGCCATTAGCGCGCGCTGAAGAAATAGAGACAGTTTCAAAAACTACATTTCATTAAATTTCTAACGGTATCAGTCCGTTTGAGTTACAACGGTTGCGTCACAAACTGGTACCAACATGTATTTAGCGATATTTTTCTGATGTTACTAGGTTGCATCGCTTTTAACAGTGAAACGATTGACTGTGGGACTTAATTGAAATGATTTTGGACTTTGACCTTATAAATGTGATAAATGACACAATTGGACTCCAAGAAAAAACATTCTTCTTAATTTGACATGATTGCTGGAACTTAGCGATTACACTGGGCGCTGTGGTAGCGCTTTATTTAAAAATTTAGATAAATAAGTCATTTTTTACTGTGGGACCAATCCTAGCCGTTAGCGCGCGCTGAAGAAATAGAGACAGTTACATAACCTACATTTCATTAAATTTCTAACGGTATCAGTCCGTTTGAGTTACAACGGTTGCGTCACAAATTGGTACCAACATGTATTTAGCGATATTTTTCTGATATTACTAGGTTGCATCGCCTTTAACAGTAAAACGATTGACTGTGGGACTTAATTGAGCTGATTTTGGACTTTGACCTTATAAATGTGATAAATGAGACAATTGGACTCCTAGAAATAACATTCTTCTTAATTTGACATGATTGCTGGAACTCAGCAATTACACTGGGCGCTGTGGTAGCGCTTTATTTAAAAATTTAGATAATAAGTCATTTTTTACTGTGGGACCAATCTAGCCATTAGCGCGCGCTGAAGAAATAGAGACAGTTTCAAAAACTACATTTCATTTAAATTTCTAACGTATCAGTCCCGTTTGAGTTACCAACGGTTGCGTCACAAACTGGTACCAAACATGTATTTAGCGATATTTTTCTGATATTACTAGGTTGCGTCGCTTTTAACAGTGAAACGATTGACTGTGGGACTTAATTGAAATGATTTTGGACTTTGACCTTATAAATGTGATAAATGACACAATTAGACTCCAAGAAAAAACATTCTTCTTAATTTGACATGATTGCTGGAACTTAGCGATTACACTGGGCGCTGAGGTAGCGCTTTATTTAAAAATTTAGATAAATAAGTCATTTTTTACTGTGGGACCAATCCTAGCCGTTAGCGCGCGCTGAAGAAATAGAGACAATTTCAAAAACTACATTTCATGGACTTTCTAACGGTATCAGTCCGTTTGAGTTACAACGGTTGCGTCACAAATTGGTACCAACATGTATTTAGCGATATTTTTCTGATATTACTAGGTTGCATCGCTTTTAACAGTGAAACGATTGACTGTGGGACTTAATTGAAATGATTTTGGACTTTGACCTTATAAATGTGATAAATGACACAATTGGACTCCAAGAAAAAACATTCTTCTTAATTTGACATGATTGCTGGAACTTAGGGATTACACTGCGCGCTGTGGTAGCGCTTTATTTAAAAATTTAGATAAATAAGTCATTTTTTACTGTGGGACCAATCCTAGCCGTTAGCGCGTGCTGAAGAAATAGAGACAGTTTAAAAAACTATTTTTCATTGACTTTCTAACGGTATCAGTCCGTTTGAGTTACAACGGTTGCGTCACATATTCGTACCAAAATGTATTTAGCGATATTTTTGTGACATTACTAGGTTGCAACGCTTTTAACAGTGAAACGATTGACTGTGGGACTTAATTGAACTGATTTTGGACTTTGACCTTATAAGTGTGATAAATAACACAATTGGACTCCAATAAATAACATTCTTCTTAATTTGACATGATTGCTGGAACTCACAATTACACTGGGCGCTGTGGTAGCGCTTTATTTAAAAATTTAGATAAATAAGTCATTTTTTACTGTGGGACCAATCCTAGCCGTTAGCGCGCGCTGAAGAAATAGAGACAGTTTCAAAAACTACATTTCATTGATTTTCTAATGGTATCAATCCATTTGAGTTACAACAGTTGGGTCACATATTCGTACCAACATGTATTTAGCGATATTTTTCTGATATTACTAGGTTGCATCGCTTTTAACAGTGAAACGATTGACTGTGGGACTTAATTGAACTGATTTTGGACTTTGACTTTATAAATGTGATAAATGAGACAATTGGGTTCCAGGAAATAACATTCTTCTTAATTTGACATGATTGCTGGAACTCAGCGATTACGCTGGGCGCTGTGGTAGTGCTTTACTTAAAAATTTAGATAAATAAGTCATTTTTTACTGTGGGACCAATCCTAGCCGTTAGCGCGCGGTGAAGAAATAGAGACAGTTACATAACCTACATTTCATTGACTTTTTAACGGTATCAGTCCGTTTAAGTTACAACGGTTGCGTCACATATTGGTACCAACATGTATTTAGCGATATTTTTCTGATATTACTAGGTTGCATCGCTTTTAACAGTGAAACGATTGACTGTGGGACTTAATTGAACTGATTTTGGACTTTGACCTTATAAATGTGATAAATGAGACAATTGGACTCTAAGAAATAACATTCTTCTGAATTTGACATGATTGCTGGAACTCAGCAATTACACTGGGTGCTGTGGTAGCGCTTTAGTTAAAAATATAGATAAATAAGACATTTTTTACTGTGGGACCAATCCTAGCCATTAGCGCGCGCTGAAGATACCATCCTCTCCCACAAAAATTTACACAAAATGTAAAACAGATCGGTTTTTGAGAAACACATCTAAATCAACAAAAATAAGTTCATCCAGCATGTCGTATATTACCATTACCCATTAATCTTCTACAAAAAGGTTATGAAACACATCAAAATTTTAAAAAATCAGTGATTTCAGTGCATACAGTCCTCGCGTTTAGATTAAAAAATATAAAAAACAAAAGCAGTTTCAGTCAGAACATTAAGTATATAATTTTTTTATCATCAGCAAACATTTATCCCTACAAAATTTTGTAAAATTCTCAAGAAAAACAAAAACGTGAAACCATGGAATTTTCTTCCAGCAAAAATTACATCACATACAGTTAGTTCTCCCAAACAATAGTTTATAATACGAAATATAAAGACAAGGTTGTTTATATAGTCTGAAGATGTACTTAGTGTACGAAAAGCTTAACAAATAAATACTTTTTAACTTTCAAACTCGCTTTATTTTTTCTTAATTAGTAAACGATTAATTACTAAACGATGGCTGTTATTTTTACCGATAAAGACATCAGCTTTACAACAGCTTACAGTGAAGTCTGATTGTACAAAGATTTGTTCTTTCAGTATATATATTGCATGTGGTCTATTTCCAAAAAGATTACACAAAATTTCAAAAACAGCATTTTGAAACACGAACAATATGAACTGACAATTTTTTTTAACCCATGTATAAACCCACGTATATAAATTTCCAATCAAATGTCAAAAACCCCTGTAAAAAAACCTGGCATTTTACATGTAGGCTGACAAAAGTTTAACAGGATGAGGAAACAAAACGATAAAAAATAACTTAACACACACACTTTAAATTCTATGAAATTTGTTCCACTTGTCATATTGTGGTCCCCTTGTAAAGTTTACAGGAAATGTGAAAAAATTATTCTAAGTGGGCATCAAAATGTGTCACAGTATCCTAAAAGTTCAAGAAAGATTTTGTAGCTAGCTTGTTACATCATAATTCGTGTTCAAAAAAGAAGAGAAGTTTGACTACTATAAGGTAGCTATAAATACCTAAAAACAGAGGAATAATAACAACATACCGAAAATACTTTTAAAATTAAAAATACTTTTTAAAAGTTGTTGTGGCTTGTTAATTTAAGCTTAAAATGTCAAGTGAAATTTAAGTTACAGTCACATTCTTAGCATAGACCACTAAGATAACTACGGTAGCTAGCTTACATGTAAAAAGCAACATAAAACTGAAGCTAACATAAGCTAGCTACAGCAGCTAATATCTGGTCAGTTGAATATAACCTGGAGACTTAGCTAGGTATAAAGAACATGGCTACATATTTATAAATTCCGAGCTAGCTAGCTTAGGTTGTTGTTGGTGTGGTTGGCTTTATGATGCTAGCTAACAAACATGTCTCGCATCAATAATATCATCAAAACTAAAAAAAACATAAACAAACCTTTGAAACCTTGTTATACTTCATTTACATACCATGCCCTCTTTCAAATGTTTTTGTACATTTATTTTGAAGGCAAGAGGAAGACAAATGCTTATAAAGAACAGCCATCTTTTTTGCAAACACAATTTCCGTTACTTTGTGCTAGAACTTCATTTAACAAACCACAAAAAACTCGCAGCTTTTCACGACAAAGAAGACATATATTTTACGGCAACATCAAAGAGTTTTTTCGGCAACATCAAAGGAAAATGAGCACATCCACTTTGCCTGTTACGGACAGACACAGTCTCTGTATTATTATAAGAGATAAATGAATACACACAACATAAAACAATTACATGCTATTGCAAAGGACCGTGGACTCAGGGGATACTCTAGGCTACCAAAGACCGACCTTATTGCTTTGCTAGAGCAACCGGCTGCTACCGCAGAAGCACCCGCTCTCCCAGAGGATGTACCACAGACGGTCGTGAAAAACAAGATGCGTGAATGGTACAACTGGCTAGTGGACGCTGTTCCCGAGTCTATAAAGAAGGGTGTCAATAGCGTATATAATACGTTCAAAAACAATGTGATGAACCTCTACGACAGGGCCACGGGTGCAACGCTTCATGATGCTGTTCAGCAAGAAGCAAGGGAGGACCATGCCGAAGACGGGCAGCAATCGGATGAAGACATCACACCCCAGGAGCATAAGAAAGCTCACGGCAGGACCTTCCAGAGCTTCCGCATCCCTGGTATGGATGGCACGGATATCGACGGGTACTTAGGGATGGTGCGATCACACGTGAAAACCCTGATCGAGAACCAGGTAGAGGAGATGGGATCGGCGAAAGCGCAGTGCTCCCTCTGGATCCAGTGGAAAGAGCCGGTGGAGGGTGCCAGTGAGATGTTCATCGAGGTTGATAAGGTATTCAATAGCAGCATGACACCTGTCTTCCAGGGTAGCGATGTGGAAGAGGTGCTAGACACGATGCTTGCTCAGATCAAAACGCATGTGGAGAATCCGGCGCTGCCCAAGAGCGGTTTTAGCATCGGTCGAATTATGCATCTCGATGTAGACTTCCACAAGCTCAAGCTGACGCGGGGCTCCTCGTACATCGCAGCACCAAAGTGGTTAGCCACTAAAAAGGCCATCATTAATCCCGCGAACGAGGACGAGGAGTGCTTCAAGTGGAACATAATCGCCGCTCTACATCACGAGGATATCGGTGATCATCCAGAACGCGTGACCAAGCTAAGACCCTATGCAGAGCGCTACAACTGGCAGCGCATCGACTTCCCCACGAGCGTTAAGGACATCACCAAGTTTGAGTTGAACAACCCCGACATTGCGGTGAACGTCTTGTACGTGACGGGGAAGACGATTAACATACTACGTCGATCGACATACAACGGACGCAAGAAACAGGTTAATCTGCTACTCCTCACGGACGATAAAAAGACCCACTATACAGCAGTCAAAAGTCTATCACGACTGCTGGGCAGTGAGACCTCAAAGAATACGGCAAAAATGCACTTTTGCATGAACTGCTTGCATGCTTTCCCCACAGTCGAGTCGCGCGACAAGCATTATGACTATTGCGCCGACAACGAGGCGATCAAAATCTCAATGCCAAGCGAGAAGGAAAAGTGGCTATACTATTCGGACGGTCAGCAGCAGTTCAATGTACCTTTCGCTATATATGCCGACTTCGAGAGCCTGCTGGTCCCCGTAGAAGATGCGAGCGATACAAAGACGAAGAAGCTGAACGAGCACGTACCATGTGGCTGGTGCACATATAGTACCTTTGCCTACGGGCCCGTGCCAGATCCTTTGTACAGATATCGCGGTAAGGACTGAGTGACGAAGTGTGTCAACCATCTGGAGGACGAGGTCAAACGTCTCTACGCTACCTACCCACAGCAGGACATGCTACCACTAACGGAGATGCTAAAGAGGGAGCATGATGAGACTGAGAAATGCCACATCTGCATGAAGTCCTTCGATGATGACAAGAATTACAAAGTGAGGGATCATTGCCATTACACCGGTCTATATAGAGGTGCCGCGCATAACAGCTGCAACCTCAAGTAAAGATACCAAGCCACGTGCCTGTGATCTTCCACAATCTCTCAGGATACGACGCCCACTTGTTCATCCGAGAGCTAGGCGAAAAGTATAATACGGAGGACATTGGATGCATCGCTGAAAACACGGAGAAGGACATCAGCTTCAACGTCAAAATCAATGTACCCCTTGGCGATGGTGAGACGTACAAGAAGACCGAAATCAGATTCATCGATAGTTGATAGTTGAGCTTCATGCCCTCAAGCCTGGAGAAATTGGCAAGCAACCTCATTGGTACAAACGTCGCAGGTATGAAATTTCAGCAGTGTGCGGGTACTGGTCTTGAATTTCAGAGCGTCGATGCTGAGTATGTAGCAAAATTTTGGTGCAAGGCTTGCGAGTCGAGTACCACGAAGAAGCTAGACATGGAGCAGGTGAGAGCAAGCGTACTTGCCATGGACAAATTCATCGATGAGGATGATTTCTTCAGACTTATGCTTCGAAAAGGCGTATACCCTTACGAGTATATGGATGGCTGGCGACGATTTAAGGAGACGGAGCTACCACCCAAGGAGGCCTTCTACAGCAAGCTGAATATGAAGGGGATCAGCGACATCGACTACGAGCACGCTCAGAAAGTATGGAATGTCATCCCCTCACCAAGCTCCGGGACTACCATGGGCAACTATCACGATATGTATCTCACAACAGACGTCCTACTATTGGCAGACGTCTTCGAAACCTTTAGGGGAGTCTGCTTGGATCAATACAAGCTCGACCCTGCCCACTTTTACAGCGCTCCCGGCTTCGTTTGGAAAGCGGCGCTCAAGTACACCGAGGTCAATCTAGAGTTACTCACTGACTTGGAGATGCTGTTGATGTTCAAAAGAGGCATTCGAGGCGGTATAACCCAAGCCGTTCACAGGTATGCCAAGGCCAATAACAAGTATATGGGAGACAAGTATAATCCCGAGGAAGAGTGCTCCTACTTACAATATCTCGATGCCAATAATCTCTATGGCTGGGCCATGCGAAAGGATCTACCCACTAATGGCTTCAAATGGATGTCGAACGTGGAGGACTTTACGGGGAAGAAGATCGGTAAACTCGTGGCTGCTAATAAGCATGGCTACCTCTTGGAAGTTGATATAGACTACCCCGAAAGCCTACATGATAAGCACAACGAGCTCCCCTTCCTACCGGAGCGCAAGGTAATTCACGGGGTCGAGAAGCTCATCCCGAACCTTGAACATAAGCGGAAATACGTGGTACATATCGGGGCTCTCCACCAAGCCCTGAAACATGGGCTCGAGCTCAAGAAAGTGCATCGAGTCATCCGGTTTAACCAACTATGTCGATCACAACACTCGTCTGAGAACCGACGCCAAGAACGACTTCGAGAAGGACTTTTACAAGTTGATGAACCTGTCGGTCTTTGGGAAAACTATGGAGAATATCCGTAATCATCGTAATATTAAGCTGGTCACGAATGAAGCCGCATATACAAAGTTCGTCATGAAGCCAAACTTCAGGGGCGGTAACTACTTCGGCGAGAACCTCATGGGTGTTGAAATGGGTAGGACGGGAATAAAGATGAATAAGCCCGTATATATTGGTCAAGCTATCTTGGATCAGTCAAAAACAGTCATGTACGAGTTCCATTATGACTACATGCAGCCCAAATACGACAGAAAGCTGCGCTTGTGCTATATGGATACCGATAGTTTCGTCTATCATATCAAGACAGAGGATTTTTACCGCGACATTGCCGCTGATGTGGAGAAGCGCTTTGATACGAGCGCCTATAGTAAGGACGATGACAGACCTCTCCCCATCGGCAAGAACAAGAAGGTCGTAGGCTTGATGAAGGATGAGCTAAGCGGGAAGGTCATGACAAAATTCATAACATTGAGAGCGAAGGCCTATGCATACGAGAGTCTCTCGAAAGAGGGTGGAGATCACAAGGCTAAGGGTGTGAAGAAGTGTATCACGGCTAAATCCATCACCTTTGATGATTACCAGCGCTGTCTAGAGGAGGGTGTTAACATATACAAAACCTGGGCATGTATTGCCAACAAAGGACATCAGATCTTCACGCATGAAGTGACCAAGCTTGCACTCAATCGAGCAGATGATAAGCGGATCATTCAAGCCGATCAGATCACGACTCTCGCGAGAGGTCATTATCGTTTGGAATTGTAGCATCTACATACCCCCTCGAGTTGTAAATCCCGTCCAGATTTTTGTGAAATGGTGCTTCATAAAAATCACAATAAGATGGATGAGGTTAAAAAATGTACGAAATGTAAACATCAACTATCACTAGACAGCTTCAGGATCCAAACCAGAGGCCCTGGCAAAGGCCAACAAACAAAATGGTGTATCAAATGCTTAGATGCCGACAAGGCGTCACGGGAACGTAATAGATGCCCGCATGAAAAAAGGAGACATTGCAAGGAATGCGATTTCCCAGGGTATATGCATCACCTTATTCTGGTCAGGATTCATCATGCTCTAAATTATGATACGGAGATCGCATCCACAGAGTACCTGGGCTGCCGCATCTGCACATTCATCGGACATATCCAGACCCAATTCAGAGATGGGATGAACCGGGGAAACCGGGGGCAGTGGGAATTCGATCACAAGGTGCCACTTAAGTATAGGGAGAACGGTGAATACCCCAGTGAAGCTGTGCAACTAGCGCGGCTGCATTACACAAACATGCAGCCAATGTGGGTAAGTGAAAATCAATTGAAAGGCAATCGCTATATATCCAATTAGAAGGCTCGTTAGATGGTTGTTCACCAA
Source organism: Hydractinia echinata (assembly GCA_030067915.1). Taxonomy (NCBI): domain Eukaryota; kingdom Metazoa; phylum Cnidaria; class Hydrozoa; order Anthoathecata; family Hydractiniidae; genus Hydractinia; species Hydractinia echinata. The sequence continues at coordinate 29,809 of JASGCC010001074.1, read as the reverse complement.
TCATCTAAAACAAATGGAATTATGTCTATATATTGCCGTGCTACTACCCTATGTCTTGGTCATTTACATCTTCTTCCGCTATCGACATATAATAAAAACGATGTCAGATCTCGCTGAAATATTTGATTGTGTTGATACACCACAAGAGCAATGCGCCAAACCTATTGACAAGCGCCAAGCCTTGAAAGATGCTATACGTAAAGGCAAGGGGCACTTACTACCGAAAAAGTGTACCGAAGCATCACTTGACAAGGCCTCACCCGGGGTTATAGAAGGCATTCACACAGAGTTTGTTCAACATGAACGCCAAGAGAAGGGTGAGAAGACGGCAAAAGCCCTATCATCACAAGCTATCAACCTGTATGTCAAAGTCTTAGGAAGGGTAGTTCAGCTCGATAGTGCAGAGGGTCTTTGCAAAGATATTGAAGAGGATCCTATCATTAAAGACTCCATGGTTGACTTAGGTCTCCTCGTCTACTCCGCTTTTGGTAAATTCCTATCGCCTCTTCTAGTAGCTGCGCACAGTGTAAACCACTGTCAAATACCTATGTCCAAGGTGGTTGAAGAGGGCTCTGATGTAGATCAAGAGAATAATGGGAAGCAGTCTATCAAAGATACGATTGGATAATTATGAAGTATTTCAAATGGGGAATATCATAGCGGATTCATTAGGCAAGAGCAGAATAAAATCGCGATATACGGATTGGTGCGGTATATATGGCGATTCCTACTCGTGCGCTTTGGAAATCCTGACACCTGCAGCCGATCGATTTCCACCACAGGCGTGTAATTTAGTGAGGACCCTATATAAGAATGCGATAAGAACGTCTGGCAGATGCGGTTTGAAAGCCGGCGTGGATGGAAGTGAATTCTCAAGTCTCATGGTTTAAAGAAATGAGCTAGGAACATACACAAGAAGTAGCAGTTATAACTAAGCCGGCAAAGCACCCGGGGAGAGTCGCGTGGGACCACAAGTTGGCGGCACTAAAAAAATGAAGAAAGATCTAAAGCAACAAGAGGAGAAAGATCTAAACCAACAAGAGGGTAATGTAGAATCTCCAGTCGAAACCTCTTCTGAGGCCCCTGTGCAGTCAGGCAGCGCATACATCTATGGTGCTGGAGGTCTCGTTGCTATACTCGCCTGCGTAGGTGGGGTCTACTATATTCTACGTAGGCTGCCCATGCAGCAGCAGGCAACTAAAACCTCGGAACCATCGCCTGACAGCTGCGCAGTATTACACACAGCTCCCAAGCCCACGCGACAGCTTGATATCGACGTTTTTCGTATGCGTTAGGCCTCTAATAAATGAGTTCAAACGTATCACCACAGCAGAAAGAGATTATCGATATGCTCTATGAAACAGTCGCGGACCTTGGCTTCACATTCGCCTATGCGATGGCGGGCAAAAAGTTCCTTGGCATCACGCGCCCCTCCACCAAGATGGACTGGAGCGATGCCCTCAAAATGGTGGCCTATTTTACAGCAGGTAGAGGTTCAAGAGAAATGGCCGTTCAAAAAGGGTGGCTTCCTCCATCGATAGTCCCAAAACCTAAGTAGGTCTGCAATGTTCGTGTGTGCTTCAGGCATACATGAAGAATAAAATGCTAGACATCGTTAAAGACCCGTGCACTAGTATTTTCACAGGGCCCACCTCATGCGGTAAGACTCAGCGAGTCCTGGATCTCCTGGAGAATGAATACAAGCACCATTTCAACAACATTATCATTCTATGTCCTACCCTGCGGTGGAATAGGACCTACCTCGAGAGAGCCTCACTATGGAAAGACGACTACGTTTTCCTGGTGGACCCCAAAGGTCAACTCTTCGACTGGATCGAGCAATTATCAAAGCTTCTAGCGGGTGAAGAGAGCTTGTTCATTGTTGATGACATGATCGCTGACGAGAGCCTGGATAAGAAGCGTCAACCTCTGCTTGAGCTCGCTATCAGCGGGATTCACAAGAAGCACAGTTTATGGTTATTAACGCAGAGTTATACAGCCCTGCCAAAGAACCTGCGTCGTCAAAAGAAGCAGCTCTTCATGTGGTACCCCTCGGAACGAAGTGACATGCGTCTAATTGATGAGGAAACAAACCTTATTTCAGACTGGGGGACTATCAAAACAGGGTTGAAAAGATCGAAACACGCTTGCTTATATGTGAGGCTTGAGCATCCAAGGAGCTGGAAGATTTTGCAGTGATTCTCAACTAAATAAATATGTCTCATCTAAAAAATCTTATCGAACAGATCAGGGGAATGAAGGCTGAAATAAGGTGGGGGGACGAGAAAAATTCATACCTGGAACACTCCCTTGAAGTGAGCGCTTGGAGGAATTGTACGGTCTGCGAGGTTACGTAAGAAAAGTCACTGCACTCGCCACCGCGGGGTCCTTCATTCTTATTGCGTTTTCAATATATAAGATTTATAGAATATCGCCCTCGTTCAGCTCGCACCCCTAAATAAAGTATGACAGAGGATACAATTAAGCAGATTATGGAAAGGATTAAGAAATTGGAGGACGATCTAGCCTATGATAACATTTCTAACCTGGAAGAAGGCACCGACAGGGATGAACTACTATCCAGCATGCTGTGGGAATTGCGTCAAGTGTGTGAATGTGTGAAAAAGGTCGCGACATTAGCCACTATAGGATCCCTCATCATGGCAGCACGCGTGATATATAGAGGACTGTGATAGGGTTGGTATTAATGTGAACCTGTGGCTCACATTAACTACCCACAGCACATGCAATTCAAAATTAAGAGCATCGTCCATGCAACATAATCCCCGGAACCAAAATTGTAAGATAAAATGTCTTGTCTTGCAAAATTACAGAGGAAACTTGAGGAGCAGCGCAAGTTAATCAAAGAAAAGAACATCGACCTCGCGATACAGGAGGGTGATCTCGAATGGATGGACCAATACATTACAACACAATCCCGGGAAATTGAGACACTTCGAAAAAAGGTTTGTACCGTGCGCGCGCAAGATCCGGGGGAAGACAATGTGATCGTAATTTATCGCAAGCATAGCACGCAGGATGATGACGTGTATTATCATTTTCCATACTATTTCGAACATGTTAAAAGACGTGATATCCCCAGGATAAGGAGCCGGCTCAAGGAGAACTACCCAAGCGGTGAGGAGATTGTTGTCATCGATAATCCCAACGGTATACAAAAATTTAACCCATTAGAAGAGGAAGGGCGTGTGGAGCTGTGCAAAAAACCACTTTAAGCTTCGACCTGGATGCCCACCATTGGAGGACTAAGTCACAGTTTTTATAGCTCCTACGAGCCATAAAAAACAAACACACGCCAGATAGACGCTGCTTGACCACTTCAGATGTACGTTAAAAGGTAGTTAAATATCAAAGAAAAAGATGGAAGCCTACGTACAGAGCCGACAACCTGTAAACTTTTACGATATTCAAATACCCGTGCTGAGATGATGCATCCAGGCAAGATCTAGCGTTGGCTATTGCTCTACTTGCCTGGAAAATTTTAGATTTAGAAATGGTGAGTACTACGAGGGATTTGATTATCCAGATGATGACGAGCTTTTAGAGAGAGTAGCATCGGGTGAAAAGCCGTGGGCGACAATTCCTTGTGATGAAGAAGATGAGGGGCTTGAGTTTGATATTGAAGACCTGGGCCTGCATATCGTCTCGGCTGAAGTGAACAAGTGGGGCATGCTCTGCTACGAGATCATCAAGGATAAGGATCTGAAGCTCTCGGATCTAGCAGACTTGGAGAAAATTGGCGACATACTCAAATTCCCTATAGAGGATAGATACTTGGTCTACATTATCGATCTTGATACCGAACCCGAGGTCATCAAAGGTATCATCTATGGCTATCCCTTCTATACCATGCCTCCTTTACTGTATGTACGGGATCCGAGTAAAGACTTGGATGATGAACCTTTAGATGAACTTGTAAAATTATTCTTTACCAAGCCTTAGACCATGTTCCCAGTAGGTGTATAATACGATATAAAGACGTTATTACTGAGCTGCAAGGTGGGGGGGGGGGGCAATATTAGACCCACTCAGCCAAACACGATTCTACTAACGGAACCCGGCCTTTATATCTTCCTCCTGAATTTTGCATAGATTCGTCCATGCAAAAGATTTTCGGATTCCAAAGACATTACAAGTAAAAAAATGTCTTTGCAGCAAATTACTCTATTCAATGCAGTACCCGCAGGAGCCATCGAGAATCTGTTCGATGAACAAAATCAGCCTATGTTCAAGCGTGCTGATCTCGGTAGATATTTGAGGATATTAAAAGTTATAGGCTCGTTCAGAGATTTTCCTGCCAAATTTTATCGTACCCGTAACACTCTGGTGGGTATCAGTAGTACCGTTCCCCTAGGAGGAGGGAATTGGCATGTCGTCTTCGTTATGTTAGATGGTGCTCTAGAGATTGCTGCCAAATCAAGAAAGCCCAAAGCCGTGGAGCTTATGAAGTGGCTTGCGAAAAAAGGGGTGGAAAAACTACAAGACGAGGTCAGGGAACATCGTCAAGCCCCTGAGGATAAGGATATGGCCCTGGCATTCCTTAATGATGAGGTTGAAGACAGGGACAACCAGCTCCTGGCACTCGGGGACGACCTTGAAGACAGAGACAACCAGCTCCTGGCACTCGGGGATGAAATTGAGGAGCTGCGACAACGTGCCGTACCCCATCTCGACGACCCTGGAAAGGACAATAGTATGGCCATTATCCAGAAGAACAACGATGATCCCTGGCCCTACCTTGCCATTTGTGGCCAACAGGGGTATGTAGCGCAAGAGATTAGGAACAAGCTTGTTGGTTTCCCCAAGAGCGAGATTGTGGTACTGGCTGAGACCCCTAATTCTATCGTTCATTACAATTGGCTTCGAGAGCGTGGGTGTATTGAGGTAAACCCTGAGCGTGTGAGACATTTCATGCTAGGCCCTACAGGCACGCGTGAACGTCTCCTGGCACTCGAGGGAATGAAAGACTAGGTCACAGTTTTGTATCTCTCGCAAGCTACAAAACAACCCATCTACCACTCTTTTACATGCTCCGGGGGTACTTCAACATCCTCCGGTACTAGCATGAGCTCCTCCGCCACAAAACTTCGATCTGGTCCACCCGCCAGATAGTATAACAACCTCGACCCTGTCACGATACGGTCCAGCCTATACGTTTTCTTGCTCCACCAAGCGTCGGTCGCGCGTCTTTTAGCATCACCATGCTCTTCTCCAGGTTGCAGCAGATACAAGTATAAGCCGTCATCGGGCAGGGGTTTCTCTTCAGGGTGCTGTTCACTTTTCGTAAGCGGGACATCTATCAACTTGATGGCTTTCGAGGGTTTCATATCGATCATAGCCATTTTGCTATTGTTCATGCTTTTGACGATAGTGTACAAGTGCTTGACCCATGTGGTACTAGTCTCGTCAGAGGCAAGCTCTTGCGCATCTTGGGGCTTGAACAACCTCTGAGCGAGCACCTTGTTTTAGGCCTCAACAAAGGCCGTAAAAGTGTGGTGGTACTTGGTAGTTGAGCGCTTGAGTTCGACCCCTTTACTTTCCAGCAGCTTCGTTACATCTGATTTGAACTCGGACCCGTTATCGCACTGGAAGGTCTTGGGGTATCGTAAAGGTCCCGCTTTGTAAATGTCCTTGATCATGTCGGCAACTTCGCTGGCTTTCTTGGTTCTCAAGGGTCTGGCCACTTTGTAGCCCGAGGCCACATCAATGCCTGTGAGTATGTATTTGTACGTGCTTCCATAGAGTTTGTCATGCGGCATATAGAGCAAGTCAAACTGATGCATCTCATTGGGTTTCGTAATGGTGAAATGAGGGTAGTCGATACGTTTGGGGCCTTTGATATGCCGGAGCCAGAGCAGCTCCCTCGTCATCCAATGCGTCACCCTCTTCTTGGCCACACCACTCTGCTCGGAGAGAAATTTGATAGCTTTCCGTCCAGTCCAGAGATGTTCCGGAGTGTAATAAATTTTGCTGAGTTTCTCAGCCTCCTCCTTGGTAAATAATTTTGACATGTCTTTATATTATACATGTCAAAACCTTGTCTGGATGTACCTTACATATACCTGTAAGCCACGAAACCCAAAAGAGCCAACGAGCCCACGATGAAAGCCAGCTCGCCGTCCTGCTGTTGTTTGGAGGGTACATAATAGTCTGAGAGCTTGGGAGCTTTCTCGATCGTAGCGATATAGTACTCTCGCATGCCTGCATCCAACTCATCCAAACCTTTACCGGCTTAACGCTGCAGCTCACGCTGCTTGTTGTACCAGTCAATCTTACCCTGTCTGTCCCGGACCCATTGTGCCTGGGCAGCGTTCAGCTGTTCTACAACTTTATCATGCCTCTTACGTTCTGCTTCATCATGCCCTGAGAGCTTTGAAAACAAAACGTTGGTACCACTGAAAGCTAATGCATTGATTAACGCGCCCCCTGCCATTATAGCTAGAGTAGTCATTTTATTCTGAGACGAAACGATTGCCTTTTGAAATGTTTTCACTTGCCCACATAGGTTGCGTATTGGTGTAATGGAGCCTCTCGAGCTGCACCTCTTCGCTGGGGTACTCACCGTTCTCTCTGTATTTTAGTGGCAACTTGTGATCGAATTGCCACTGCCCACTGCTTCCCCAGTTCATCCCGTCTCTAAATTGGGCCTGGATATGATTCTTGAACGTGGCAATATCACACCCCAGATATTCCGTAGAGGCTATCTCCCTATCATATTTTAGAGCATTATGAATCCTGGTTTTAATAAGTTCATACTGATACCCAGGGAAATCACAGATAGAGCAATACCGTTTTTGATGCGGGCACTTTGTGAGCCTCCGCCACGCCTTATTAATATCGAGGCATTTAATGCACCATTTCGTTCGTTGGCCTTTACTAAAGCCTTTGCTTTGGATCCTGAATTTTTCCAAAGAAAGATAGTGCTTACATCTCGAACACTTACATTTCCCTTCCATCTTGATTTGTCTTTGCCTCCTAAAGGCAAAGACAAATTGTGGCCACTAATACTCCACTCCATGGAATCGCCCATCCAAAATATTCAGCTGCGCGTCTTGCAGCAAGTACACGTAGCACTTGATATCCCCGGTACTTCCGTCAGCTTTCTTGGTCTTGTGAAGGGTTATACCATCGCTTAACCTCTGGAATGGTCTACCCGATCCATGCAGGGTATTATCTGGAGAGCTACGAAAATCGATGAAGAGCGCGTATCTCTCGGTCATGAACTGCCCGATCGTAACCTCACTGTGATGGCTACCGAACAATTCAAAGACTTGTTGAAGATGATCCTTGGGTAGCATGGCGTAGCTGTATAGCTCGTTAGGCTCACCCTAGACCGTAATCAAGATTTTTTCGATCTTGGGGTTATAGAACGTCTCGTTTACACCCGAGTAACCTTTGACTCTCCCAGGGTCTACGAATAGTAGTAGCACTCCCTTGAGGCTCTTGGCAGGTGTATCAATCTGGAGGTTATATGAGGTATTAGCCTTTTTAATGGTGACAACCTTGCTACGGAGTACCCGTTCATAGGGTAGCGCCAGCCTCGAATATCGTGAGATCATAGCACTGCTAAGCCCCTCGTGGTGTACCTTGTCAAACTCCAAGGCAATGTTGCTAATCTTGTACTGAGCATCCGCTGGTTTAGCTGCCGTAGACCCTGATGCTGCTGTGCCTGCATCTTTGATGACATCACCATACCCTGCAAAATGCAGGACAAACTGTAGTCTGTCATGGAGTCCTCCCTGGTAGAAGGGTAGGTCTCTTGTCAGCTCAAACATCTTACCCAGTGGGATGCAAAAGGTGTTGCCATACGCTGCCACGATCGCTTTTTCCTCATCTGTCCCAACATGGTCCGTTGCTTTCACTTGGAGGGCCCTGATTGTACCGTCATTAGGGTTGATGCCCTCCAGAATGAGGTTGTTCTCTCTCTCAAACTTGGGGAGCCAAAGATCTCTGTAGGTAGCGAGCACATTGTAGTCGCTAATATTCTGCACCTCATTGCCGTTCAAAGTGATACGTAGGTCTCGCACCAGGGCCTTGCCAATGATGCTCACGATGGTGCGTTTGGTGTTCGTACCCTCAAGCTCCAAGTTGAAAAGGAGCCTGAGAGAGCCTGGGAAAATGACGTCGTCCCGCCCCATGTTCGGCACATCCACGTACAAATCCTCGTTTTGGTTGATGGTACTGGGGACGTGACTTACTTTAACACGCTGCTTCTTGCCTTTCATGGCAAACAGCGTCTTGACTTCTGCATTGGGATCAAGTTTAGTTCCGTACATGTTACTCATGGTTTATTAGTAGGGTCTAGCGGGTTGAATAAAATGGCTGAAAATTATGAATTAGATGACTTTACACCGGAGGAAAACATTTCAGATGACTCGGGGCAGGAGAGTACTTTCAGTAGGCCTGAGGACCTACCCCATCAGCCTGATGAGCTAGCGCCAGAAGAGCAGGGTCAACAAGACATCACGACAAGGCAGAGGGGAGATCTACTAACCTCAAAGATCGACTCTCTCTATGAACACCTTGGGGAGGAGCTGGGGCAGCTAAGCGCGATGCATTACGACATGTTTAAAATGGGGGATGGGGATCAGCTGATTGTGAAAGAGATAGTGAAAGGGAAAAAAACCTTCAAGGAAATAGTACTTACGAATCAGGATGGTACATTAAAAAACCCCAGTACGATGCAAACGTTGTTAGGTAGTACGCGTATGCAGGCCATAGGTTTTGATGAATATCAGACACCCAACAAACGTAGTAAAGTAAGGGCCCAGAAACTTATGGACGATATAGATCGCGTTGTGGAAAGGCCCGATGATATCGAGATGCTGCCGCTGCTAGGGGATGTTCTAGACGAGACGGAGAGCCTTATCGAAGATAATTCCTTTGGCAGGGATGGAACCTTCACGGAGCGTGAAAGAAGAGGGCTCAACCTCGAGCTTCAAACGCTCCAGTGCAACCTTAGGCACCTCAAAAGCAAGATGATATCTTACGATAGCGAGATCGACAAAGCGGAAGCCAAGGTGAAGAGGCTCGAGACCATGAAGGCCACGCCCGGAGCGACAGAGGAACAGATAGCTATCTGGGATAGAGATATCGCGAAGGCCAATGAAGAGATAGAGAGACTCCGTGATCAGAAGGAAGAAGCACGAAAAGCGCACGGTTTACTTTCCTCCAAGACTCATAGCCAACTGAAAGGGATCAAGGAGACGTTGATGAAAATCGCCGGAGAAGACACGTCACTGCGGGAAAAGCTCGGGATCTTGTTCAAGGAACAAGGCTTAACTATCGCGAGCATCGTCTCGGCTATCGGTCTACTGATTTCCACCATCGTGCTCGCTGTTACGGGTACCGGTGGTGCCGGTGCCTCAGGAGGAAGTGCCGCAGGTGGGAAAAGTTTTGTACGGAAACAGCTCGAAAAACTCGGAAAGTTCCTGAAGTACCTAGCAGGTAAGGCGGGTGCAGCACTACCAGGGATCATAGGCAGCGTTGTATCGTTCTTCTTCCGAGTAGCAGCGAAGGTTGTCGAATACGCAGCCAAGCACTTGTACATGGCCATCGCGGCTGCTGTCGCTTTCGTTGTGGCCTATGTTGACTAAGAGAAAAAAGTCGTAGATCGCGAAGCTCGAGTCTAATGTATTGATCAACACATTAGACCTATTTTTTCAGCCAAACATAGGCAAGGATGAGGCCTACCCCTGTTGTAACCAAGGCGGCTTTGTTGTCCTCGTGCTGATTTTTCCCTCTCCCAAGGGGGTAATTACTAATTACCGCTATTTCATGCTGATTTTTCCCGCCTCCTTGCATACCCGAGGTGGTTGTTTTGAAACCAACCCTTATTTCTTGCCTTGGGGGTTCCCTCTGTTCAGGTTTATCTACCGCATGTTTAACGACCTGCTCGAGATGCTCAGAACCCAGCATGGCATGCTGGGTATGCTTGAGGGGTGCCGCCATGCGATTAATATCAAGGTTAACACCGATGGAGAAGTACTCTTTGCTGATGAGGATTTTGTTCGTGAAATTCATGATATTCCCGATATGAAGGCCCATATCACTAGGAATCATGTATACTCCATGCGCCACCGTGAAATCGACCTTGCTACGTGCATACTTGAGCACATTTTGGAATCGCTTTATTTCCTCACCTCTGTTAGTAGGTCGAAGGATTAACGCTTCAAGGGTCGTCGAGTACAAGCGTTGGGCATCGATCGAACTACCTTGATTGCCGATAATGTTCGACCTCGCGTTAGCCTGACTCTGAAGTAGGAGATAAGCGTAAAATCTTACGCTTTGGGATAACTGTTCAATACCTATACGCGTAAGACCTTGTGAAGTTTCGATAATCCATCGACTCCACGAGCCTTCATCGAAATAGCTGGGACCCGAGCCGGGATAGTCCTCGCGAATGGCTTGCCAACTGCTGAAGAGGGTTTCGTTCCTCCACTCGCTCTCGCTATCGCTTACCCCAAATTCACGTGCTAATTGCTGTAATTTTTGTCTATTGAAGGGATTGTTGAGACGTCGGAACCTATCGGAACCCGGTAGAGACACTTCGAGATCTTGAAGGACTTTACGAATCTGGAAGTACACGTGGAAGCGGTAAACGGATCGAATCAGAGGCAAAGAGGTGGTTAAATGCTGCATAGAGATACCACAAGCAGAAGTTGCGCAATAGGTAGCAAAATTTAGCTGTGTGGACCAGAGTCCGAAGGGGTGGCTTTGCCATGTATTCAACACAGCACCGGAGTGGAACTCGTAGTCGACAAAGATGTTGGGGAATTTCTCCTTGAAGGCGGACCCCTTCGCATCAACAGCGATGCTCTGAATCGAGAGCTGCTCACCCTTGAGTCTTTCCAAATAACGCCCGTGATTAGGTGTATACTTTGCCTTTTGATTATACGAGTAGATATTCATGTTTCTTTAAAGAAACATGAGACAATTGTACATCACTTATATAGAGAAGCCGGTAGTTTTCAAACCTCATCTGGAGGAGGGCACGAGGATCGCTCTGAAATCCATTAGTATCAGGGGGACTTGGCTCAATGTGTTTGACGTCATGAACCTGAGGATATTTAAACAGGAAGCGGCCGCAATATTGAAGGTGCATATCAAGATCGAAAAAGGATTATATCGGGTTGAGGATCTCGCGGCTATAATCAATAATCAAGCCGGGGATAAACTCAAAGTGTCTATCCTTAGAAACGGCATGTCAAGGATTAGTGTTAGCACGGGCTATAAGGCAATAATGGATCGAAAGCTGGGAGATATATTTGGTTTGGATAATGATATTGCCCTAGTATTACCCGCGGGGGACTATGACGGATCATACAGAACAGACGTGTACCAGCGACTACGACTCAAGTGTACACAGATTGATCAGGAGCACAGCTTGTTCAATGGTGAGAAATCGGATATATTGGCCTTGCTCCCGACCAAAGAGCTAAATGATTGGGGAGATATGTTGACGTGGAGTTTTGATAGCCCCGTGTACCTCCCTTTGAAGGGTTCAACAGATCGCTTGGAGTTCATGCTAGCTGACGAGTACCACGATAGTAACATTTTGTTTACAGGCTTAACAATGCACTTGCTCATAGAATAAATGACAGAGATTACAAAGCTTTATCCGAGCTTATCACCGAGTGCACCTGATGAGCTTGATGAAAGCCAGGTGTACAGACTGCGCAAAATCGAGGAAGTAGAGCAGTATATCCGCAATGAATCAAAAGAGCGGGATAGGCTCGCTAAAAAGTTCAAAATGCATGGTACGTGAGTTAGATTCACTGACCATGGATTATTGGCCATAAGTATTATCACTTCTGGTGTTGGTATTGGTAGCATGCTCTCGGGGATTGGTGTACCGCTCGCCGTAGCCATGGGTGGTATCACTATCGCTGTGGGATTGGGACAAGCAGGTCTGCGGAATGCGGGGAAGAAGCTAGATGTCAAGTCGAAGAAAAACGAGAGCATCAGGCTGATGGCACAGACCAAATTGAATAGTGTTGTCGATCTAATCAGCAAAGCTGTGGAGAATGGGGTGATCAGCGACTATGAGTTCAGCTTGATTATCCAGGAGGAGCAAAAATACATGCTGCTGAAGGAACAAGTCCGTCAAAGAACGAAACAAGCCGTGAATGCCCTTAATGATCGGGAGCGACAGCAGCTTGTCGCGAAGGGGCGTGAGGAGGCGAAAGAGGAGCTTATGAAAAAACTTCAATCTGTACAGCATGTAAGCGGTATTTAGATGAGCCACCCGCATATTCGTAGTCTAATATGTTGATCAACATACTAGAAGGCGATTACTTCCCCACTATCTACATCGAAGGGAAGTACTTCCCCAATATCTCGATCGAAGGTCATGAAGCCATCATACACTACACGTTTCTTCCTCTCGGATAGCTGTCGCGCATACTGCTCTAGGTTCTTCTCCCAGGCTATGGTAACGCATGGTTCGCAATAGGGACCGTCCGTTTGCATTGAGGCGTCCTTATACTTCACCTTTCGGGTCGCTTCAATAAGGGCGGCCTTGTTCATGGTTGAAATATTAAGGATCCCTAGCGCTTTGGCTTCCTTTTTTAATTCGGTAACGAACATGTTTTTATATAGTTGAAGACCAACTAACGCATTTTTTTAAGCTATTCCAAATTGTGAGTCACTCTCGTCATCCGAGTCGCAAAGGTAGCGGGTAGTATGTGGTATTAAGGTTTGATACTTGCACTCATCCAGATAGATCTGCATATAATGGCTCAAGCCTTGTTTATAGATGTCGGATAGTTTTAGAATAGCTTGGCATTGGCATCTTTCCCCCCATAACGGGACTTCTCCGGGGTAGAAGTACGTCTTAACTTTGCCACCCCGTTCCTTCACCTTTGCCGTGATGTACTGGTCTCTTTTCACGGGTGGGGTGTCAAAGGTTTGTAATTTCAAAGCTTGTACCGCGGCCATGATACTACTAAACTTCTCCAGCCATTCGGGGTGATTATAGAAATCGAATGACATGGTGAGTACAGATTTCTCGCTATAGCGCGAGGCACCGTTTGACGGGAGCTTCTTGGGTGTTATGATTGTTAAAGGTTGGATCTTGTCACCATTTTTATAACCAAGTACGGTGCGCTCATCTTTGCCTTTGTTGGTCGGAACGGGGTCACTTAGCACGATATTATCAGTATTGACATCTTTGATATTTAAGGGAGCCGCCGTGGCATGAAAGTCTCGCGTGTTAACGTTCTCGGTACCAAATTTAAACATTCTTTTTATGTTAATATTGGGGTTCAACTAGAGTTTGGTACATGGACAGTAGCTGCCATTGTACGTAATGTATAAGTAATAGCAGGACCAGCACAACATTTTGCCCTGTATGAGGAGCCTCCGTTGGCATTGCAGGCATCGGTCGTACTCATCCAGGGTCACTTCACAATCGTCACATCGTTCCATTTATCTTACAACCCGTGGTTGTAAGATAGTCGGTGATCTCATCGATTCATGTACATTTTCAAACGTCGATACATGACAAGGTCAGTAGACCTGACGATATCGAGAAGCTCACATTGCATCATTGACAATCTATATCGCCTTTTGGCACAATATAGGATGCAGGCGGACGCGATGTTGTAAATTATTTGCACCACGCAGGATGTAATTCCAAATATCATTGCCAACCAAATGAATACGAAAGAGTATTGGTATAGCACATGAGATGACACCTCGCATACGGCCACAACGAGGTTATTGCTGACAACCATCCTTGCAGCATGCTTCGAATACAAGGAACACATGCCGAATCGGGGGGAAACATCGTCCGGTACCATGGGGTACATTGCCGCACCGTGAAAATTCCTCTTTTCATACTCGTCATACGAAAGCCAAGCGTCTCCGTATTTCCAAACATTTGTCCCCAGGAGATTAGAAAGTACCACCATGATTATAATATCCACAGCCAGATAGAGCACAGGTGGCATCTTATGAAGTACGTACTTGTATCCGGGATATCCATCATGAAAATACTCCTCATGTAGAACCTTGGGGTCCCCGGCAGTTGCGAGGTTCTTCTTGAACCTGATCACCCCCGCAGAAGTAAACCTACTTATATAGTATGGGATAGAAATAACAAGCACAAAAGCTATCAGGAGGAATGGAGTCCATATGTAGGTTGTGAATCTGCGCTTCCTTAAGTTCTCGCAGGTACCCATAAACATTCTTCGGGTACATGGCCTCCCCTCCATATTAGCGTATATCTTCTTCACACTTAAATCATCAGGAATACCATATATATGCGTAGATAGAGCCACATGCTTTCCACCAAGTAATCTGGATACCTGCGGGAATAGAAAAAGCCCGCTCATCCAACATACAGATTGTAGGTACCCGGGGTCCACATACAATCCTTTCGCATCGCAGCTTAGGCTCCCGTTGTACCAGTACAACCCCGATGTAATCGCAACCAAGCCAAAAATTCTGGAAACAAAAAGCCGGTGGAAACGGGAACAATAATCATCGCTTCTTGTCTTATTGACGTTAACCCTGAGTAATTCTGGAATGTCTCTGGTAATCAGGTTCATTTTTTTTTAACACTTTCAACTTCAAATAGCGCGGTCGGTTTTGAGTAAGGGACTCACCCCCTACTCAACTGCGCATGCTCTGGTTTTTGTTGATGTCAGCATTATTACTAATGGCGTGTGCGCGTGCGTTAGATATTGTCGGGATTGGATTGGTTTCGGGATTGGGGATTTCGGGATTCGGATTGGTTTCGGGGATTGGGGATTAGGAATTTCTGGGACTTTTTTCGTTGTTGTTGTTGCCGTTGTTGCCGTTGTCGTTGTTTGTCCCAGAACATGCATTTTCCTATCTCTACATTTCATTGACTTTCTAACGGTATCAGTCCGTTTGAGCTACAACGGTTGCATCACATATTCGCACCAACATGTATTTAGCGATATTTTTCTCATATTACTAGGTTGCATCGCTTTTCACAGTGTAACGATTGACTGTGGGACATAATTCAACTGATTTTGGACTTTGACCTTATAAATGTGATAAATGAGACAATTGGACTCCAAGACATAACATTCTTCTTAATTTGACATGATTGCTGGAACTCAGCGATTACACTGGGCGCTGTGGTAGCGCTTTATTTAACAATTTAGATAAATAAGTCATTTTTTACTGTGGTACCAATCCTAGCCGTTAGCGCGCGCTGAAGAAATAGAGACAGTTTCATAACCTACATTTCATTGACTTTTTAACGGTATCAGTCCGTTTGAGTTCCAACAGTTGCGTCACATATTCGCACCAACATGTATTTAGCGATATTTTTCTGATATTACTAGGTTGCATCGCTTTTAACAGTGAAACGATAGACTCTGGGACTTAATTGAACTGATTTTGGACTTTAACCTTATAAATGTGATAAATGAGACAATTGGACACCAATAAATAACATTCTTCTTAATTTGACATGATTGCTGGCACTCAGCAATTACACTGGACGCTGAGGTAGCGCTTTATTTAAAAATTTAGATAAATAAGTCATTCTTTTACTGTGGGACCAATCCTATCCGTTAGCGCGCGCTGAAGAAATAGAGTCAGTTCCAAAAACTACATTTCATTGACTTTCTAACGTTATCAGTCTGTTTGGGTTACAACGGTTGCGTCACATATTCGTACCAACATGTATGTAGCGATATTTTTCTGATATTACTACGTTGCATCGCTTTTCACAGTGAAACGATTGACTGTGGGACTTAATTCAACTGATTTTGGACTTTGACCTTATAAATGTGATAAATGAGACAATTCGACTCCAAGAAATAATATTCTTCTTAATTTGACATGATTGCTGGAACTCAGCAATTACACTGGGCGCTGTGGTAGCGCTTTATTTAAAAATTTAGATAAATAAGTCATTTTTTACTGTTGGACCAATCCTAGCCGTTAGCGCGCGATGAAGAAATAGAGACAGTTTCAAAAACTACATTTCATTGACTTTCTAACGGTATCAGTCCGTTTGAGTTACAACGGGTGCGTCACATATTCGTATCAACATGTGTTTAGCGATATTTTTCTGATATTATTAGGTTGCATCGCTTTTATCAGTGAAACGATTGACTGTGGGACTTAATTGAACTGATTTTGGACTTTGACATTATAAATGTGATAAATGAGACAATTGGACTCCAATAAATAACGTTCTTCTTAATTTGACATGATTGCTGGAACTCAGCGATTACACTGGGCGCTGTGGTAGCGCTTTATTTAACAATTTAGATAAATAAGTCATTTTTTTCTGTGGGACCAATCCTAGCCGTTAGCGAGCGCTGAAGAAATAGAGACAGTTTCATAACCTACATTTCATTCACTTTTTAACGGTATCAGTCCGTTTGAGTTACAACGGGTGCGTCACGTATTCGTATCAACATGTGTTTAGCGATATTTTTCTGATGTTACTAGGTTGCATCGCTTTTAACAGTGAAACGATTGACTGTGGGACTTAATTGAACTGATTTTGGACTTTGACATTATAAATGTGATAAATGAGACAATTGGACTCCAATAAATAACGTTCTTCTTAATTTGACATGATTGCTGGAACTCAGCGATTACACTGGGCGCTGTGGTAGCGCTTTATTTAACAATTTAGACAAATAAGTCATTTTTTACTGTGGGACCAATCCTAGCCATTAGCGCGCGCTGAAGAAATAGAGACAGTTTCATAACCTACATTTCATTCACTTTTTAACGGTATCAGTCCGTTTAAGTTACAACGGTTGCGTCACATATTCGCACCAACATGTATTTAGCGATATTTTTCTGATATTACTAGGTTGCATCGCTTTTAACAGTGAAACGATTGACTGTGGGACTTAATTGAACTGATTTTGGACTTTGACCTTATAAATGTGATAAATGAGACAATTGGACTCTAAGAAATAACATTCTTCTTAATTTGACATAATTGCTGGAACTCAGCAATTACATTGGCGCTGAGGTAGCGCTTTATTTAAAAATTTAGATGAATAAGTTATTTTTTTACTGTGGGACTAATCCTATCCGTTAGCGCGCGCTGAAGAAATAGAGACAGTTCCAAAAACTACATTTCATTGACTTTCTAACGGTATCAGGCTGTTTGAGTTACAACGGTTGCGTCACATATTCGTATCAACATGTATTTTGCGATATTTTTCTGATATTACTAGGTTGCATCGCTTTTCACAGTGAAACGATTGACTGTGGGACTTAATTCAACTGATTTTGGACTTTGACCTTATAAATGTGATAAATGAGACAATTCGACTCCAAGAAATAATATTCTTCTTAATTTGACATGATATCTGGCACTCAGCAATTACACTGGGCGCTGAGGTAGCGCTTTATTTAAAAATTTAGATAAATAAGTCATTTTTTTACTGTGGGACCAATCCTATCCGTTAGCGCGCGCTGAAGAAATAGAGACAGTTTCATAACCTACATTTCATTGACTTCTTAACGGTATCAGTCCGTTTTAGTTACAACGGTTGCGTCACATATTCGCACCAACATGTATTTAGCGATATTTTTCTCATATTTCTAGGTTGCATCTCTTTTAACAGTGAAACGATAGACTCTGGGACTTAATTGAACAGATTTTGGACTTTAACCTTATAAATGTGATAAATGAGACAATTGGACACCAATAAATAACATTCTTCTTAATTTGACATGATTGCTGGCACTCAGCAATTACACTGGACGCTGAGGTAGCGCTTTATTTAAAAATTTAGATAAATAAGTCATTTTTTTACTGTGGGACCAATCCTATCCGTTAGCGCGCGCTGAAGAAATAGAGACAGTTCCAAAAACTACATTTCATTGACTTTCTAACGGTATCAGTCCGTTTGAGTTACAACGGGTGCGTCACATATTCGTATCAACATGTGTTTAGCGATATTTTTCTGATATTACTAGGTTGCATCGCTTTTAACAGTGAAACGATTGACTGTGGGACTTAATTGCACTGATTTTGGACTTTGACATTATAAATGTGATAAATGAGACAATTGGACTCCAATAAATAACATTCTTCTTAATTTGACATGATTGCTGGAACTCAGCGATTACACTGGACGCTGTGGTAGCGCTTTATTTAACAATTTAGATAAATAAGTCATTTTTTACTGTGGGACCAATCCTAGCCGTTAGCGAGCGCTGAAGAAATAGAGACAGTTTCATAACCTACATTTCATTCACTTTTTAACGGTATCAGTCCGTTTGAGTTACAACGGTTGCGTCACATATTCGTACCAACATGTATTTAGCGATATTTTTCTGATATTACTAGGTTGCATCGCTTTCAACAGTGAAACGATTGACTGTGGGACTTAATTCAATTGATTTTGGACTTCGACCTTATAAATGTGATAAATGAGACAATTCGACTCCAAGAAATAATATTCTTCTTAATTTGACATGATTGCTGGCACTCAGCAATTACACTGGGCGTCGAGGTAGCGCTTTATTTAAAAATTTAGATAAATAAGTCATTTTTTTACTGTGGGACCAATCCTATCCGTTAACGCGCGCTGAAGAAATAGAGACAGTTCCAAAAACTACATTTCATTGACTTTCTAACGGTATCAGTCCGTTTGAGTTACAACGGTTGTGTCGCATATTCGTACCAACATGTATTTAGCGATATTTTTCTGATATTACTAGGTTGCATCGCTTTCACAGTGAAACTATTGACTGTGGGACTTAATTCAACTGATTTTGGACTTTGACCTTATAAATGTGATAAATGAGACAATTGGACTCCAAGAAATAATATTCTTCTTAATTTGACATGATTGCTGGAACTCAGCGATTACACTGGGCGCTGTGGTAGCGCTTTATTTAAAAATTTAGATAAATAAGTCATTTTTTACTGTGGGACCAATCCTAGCCGTTAGCGCGCGCTGAAGAAATAGAGACAGTTTCATAACCTACATTTCATTGACTTTTTAACGGTATCAGTCCGTTTGAGTTACAACGGTTGCGTCACATATTTGCACCAACATGTATTTAGCGATATTTTTCTGATATTACTAGGTTGCATTGCTTTTAACAGTGAAACGATAGACTCTGGGACTTAATTGAACTGATTTTGGACTTTAACCTTATAAATGTGATAAATAAGACAATTGGACACCAATAAATAACATTCTTCTTAATTTGACATGATTGCTGGCACTCAGCAATTACACTGGACGCTGAGGTAGCGCTTTATTTAACAATTTAGATAAATAAGTCATTTTTTTCTGTGGGACCAATCCTAGCCGTTAGCGAGGCGCTTGAAGAAATAGAGACAGTTTCATAACCTACATTTCATTCACTTTTTAACGGTATCAGTCCGTTTGAGTTACAACGGTTGCGTCACATATTCGTACCAACATGTATTTAGCGATATTTTTCTGATATTACTAGGTTGCATCGCTTTCAACAGTGAAACGATTGACTGTGGGACTTAATTCAATTGATTTTGGACTTTGATCTTATAAATGTGATAAATGAGACAATTCGACTCCAAGAAATAATATTCTTCTTAATTTGACATGATTGCTGGCACTCAGCAATTACACTGGGCGTCGAGGTAGCGCTTTATTTAAAAATTTAGATAAATAAGTCATTTTTTTACTGTGGGACCAATCCTATCCGTTAGCGCGCGCTGAAGAAATAGAGACAGTTCCAAAAACTACATTTCATTGACTTTCTAACGGTATCAGTCCGTTTGAGTTACAACGGTTGTGTCGCATATTCGTACCAACATGTATTTAGCGATATTTTTCTGATATTACTAGGTTGCATCGCTTTCACAGTGAAACTATTGACTGTGGGACTTAATTCAACTGATTTTGGACTTTGACCTTATAAATGTGATAAATGAGACAATTGGACTCCAAGAAATAATATTCTTCTTTAATTTGACATGATTGCTGGAACTCAGCGATTACACTGGGCGCTGTGGTAGCGCTTTATTTAAAAATTTAGATAAATAAGTCATTTTTTACTGTGGGACCAATCCTATCCGTTAGCGCGCGCTGAAGAAATAGAGACAGTTTCATAACCTACATTTCATTGACTTCTTAACGGTATCAGTCCGTTTTAGTTACAACGGTTGCGTCACATATTCGCACCAACATGTATTTAGCGATATTTTCTCATATTTCTAGGTTGCATCTCTTTTAACAGTGAAACGATAGACTCTGGGACTTAATTGAACAGATTTTGGACTTTAACCTTATAAATGTGATAAATGAGACAATTGGACACCAATAAATAACATTCTTCTTAATTTGACATGATTGCTGGCACTCAGCAATTACACTGGACGCTGAAGGTAGCGCTTTATTTAAAAATTTAGATAAATAAGTCATTTTTTTTACTGTGGGACCAATCCTATCCGTTAGCGGCGCGCTGAAGAAATAGAGACAGTTCCAAAAACTACATTTCATTGACTTTCTAACGGTATCAGTCCGTTTGAGTTACAACGGGTGCGTCACATATTCGTATCAACATGTGTTTAGCGATATTTTTCTGATATTACTAGTTGCATCGCTTTAACAGTGAAACGATTGACTGTGGGACTTAATTGCACTGATTTGGACTTTGACATTATAAATGTGATAAATGAGACAATTGGACTCCAATAAATAACATTCTTCTTAATTTGACATGATTGCTGGAACTCAGCGATTACACTGGGCGCTGTGGTAGCGCTTTATTTAACAATTTAGATAAATAAGTCATTTTTTACTGTGGGACCAATCCTAGCCGTTAGCGAGCGCTGAAAGAAATAGAGACAGTTTCATAACCTACATTTCATTCACTTTTAACGGTATCAGTCCGTTTGAGTTACAACGTTGCGTCACATATTCGTACCAACATGTATTTAGCGATATTTTTCTGATATTACTAGGTTGCATCGCTTTCAACAGTGAAACGATTGACTGTGGGACTTAATTCAATTGATTTTGGACTTCGACCTTATAAATGTGATAAATGAGACAATTCGACTCCAAGAAATAATATTCTTCTTAATTTGACATGATTGCTGGCACTCAGCAATTACACTGGGCGTCGAGGTAGCGCTTTTATTTAAAAATTTAGATAAATAAGTCATTTTTTTACTGTGGGACCAATCCTATCCGTTAGCGCGCGCTGAAGAAATAGAGACAGTTCCAAAAACTACATTTCATTGACTTTCTAACGGTATCAGTCCGTTTGAGTTACAACGGTTGTGTCGCATATTCGTACCAACATGTATTTAGCGATATTTTTCTGATATTACTAGGTTGCATCGCTTTCACAGTGAAACTATTGACTGTGGGACTTAATTCAACTGATTTTGGACTTTGACCTTATAAATGTGATAAATGAGACAATTGGACTCCAAGAAATAATATTCTTCTTAATTTGACATGATTGCTGGAACTCAGCGATTACACTGGGCGCTGTGGTAGCGCTTTATTTAAAAATTAGATAAATAAGTCATTTTTTACTGTGGGACCAATCCTAGCCGTTAGCGCGCGCTGAAGAAATAGAGACAGTTTCATAACCTACATTTCATTGACTTTTTAACGGTATCAGTCCGTTTGAGTTACAACGGTTGCGTTACATATTTGCACCAACATGTATTTAGCGATATTTTTCTGATATTACTAGGTTGCATCGCTTTTAACAGTGAAACGATAGACTCTGGGACTTAATTGAACTGATTTTGGACTTTAACCTTATAAATGTGATAAATAAGACAATTGGACACCAATAAATAACATTCTTCTTAATTTGACATGATTGCTGGCACTCAGCAATTACACTGGACGCTGAGGTAGCGCTTTATTTAACAATTTAGATAAATAAGTCATTTTTTTCTGTGGGACCAATCCTAGCCGTTAGCGAGCGCTGAAGAAATAGAGACAGTTTCATAACCTACAATTCATTCACTTTTTAACGGTATCAGTCCGTTTGAGTTACAACGGTTGCGTCACATATTCGTACCAACATGTATTTAGCGATATTTTTCTGATATTACTAGGTTGCATCGCTTTCAACAGTGAAACGATTGACTGTGGGACTTAATTCAATTGATTTTGGACTTTGACCTTATAAATGTGATAAATGAGACAATTCGACTCCAAGAAATAATATTCTTCTTAATTTGACATGATTGCTGGCACTCAGCAATTACACTGGGCGTCGAGGTAGCGCTTTATTTAAAAATTTAGATAAATAAGTCATTTTTTTACTGTGGGACCAATCCTATCCGTTAGCGCGCGCTGAAGAAATAGAGACAGTTCCAAAAACTACATTTCATTGACTTTCTAACGGTATCAGTCCGTTTGAGTTACAACAGTTGTGTCGCATATTCGTACCAACATGTATTTAGCGATATTTTTCTGATATTACTAGGTTGCATCGCTTTCACAGTGAAACTATTGACTGTGGGACTTAATTCAAGTGATTTTGGACTTTGACCTTATAAATGTGATAAATGAGACAATTGGACTCCAAGAAATAATATTCTTGCTTAATTTGACATGATTGCTGGAACTCAGCGATTACACTGGGCGCTGTGGTAGCGCTTTTATTTAAAAATTTAGATAAATAGTCATTTTTTACTGTGGGACCAATCCTAGCCGTTAGCGCGCGCTGAAGAAATAGAGACAGTTTCATAACCTACATTTCATTGACTTTTTAACGGTATCAGTCCGTTTGAGTTACAACGGTTGCGTTACATATTTGCACCAACATGTATTTAGCGATATTTTTCTGATATTACTAGGTTGCATCGCTTTTAACAGTGAAACGATAGACTCTGGGACTTAATTGAACTGATTTTGGACTTTAACCTTATAAATGTGATAAATAAGACAATTGGACACCAATAAATAACATTCTTCTTAATTTGACATGATTGCTGGCACTCAGCAATTACACTGGACGCTGAGGTAGCGCTTTATTTAACAATTTAGATAAATAAGTCATTTTTTTCTGTGGGACCAATCCTAGCCGTTAGCGAGCGCTGAAGAAATAGAGACAGTTTCATAACCTACATTTCATTCACTTTTTAACGGTATCAGTCCGTTTGAGTTACAACGGGTGCGTCACATATTCGTATCAACATGTGTTTAGCGATATTTTTCTGATATTACTAGGTTGCATCGCTTTTAACAGTGAAACGATTGACTGTGGGACTTAATTGAACTGATTTTGGACTTTGACATTATAAATGTGATAAATGAGACAATTGGACTCCAATAAATAACGTTCTTCTTAATTTGACATGATTGCTGGAACTCAGCGATTACACTGGGCGCTGTGGTAGCGCTTTATTTAACAATTTAGACAAATAAGTCATTTTTTACTGTGGGACCAATCCTAGCCGTTAGCGAGCGCTGAAGAAATAGAGACAGTTTCATAACCTACATTTCATTCACTTTTTAACGGTATCAGTCCGTTTAAGTTACAACGGTTGCGTCACATATTCGCACCAACATGTATTTAGCGATATTTTTCTGATATTACTAGGTTGCATCGCTTTTGATTTTGGACTTTGACCTTATAAATGTGATAAATGAGACAATTGGACTCTAAGAAATAACATTCTTCTTAATTTGACATAATTGCTGGAACTCAGCAATTACATTGGGCGCTGAGGTAGCGCTTTATTTAAAAATTTAGATGAATAAGTTATTTTTTTACTGTGGGACTAATCCTATCCGTTAGCGCGCGCTGAAGAAATAGAGACAGTTCCAAAAACTACATTTCATTGACTTTCTAACGGTATCAGTGCTGTTTGAGTTACAACGGTTGCGTCACATATTCGTATTCAACATGTATTTTGGCGATATTTTTCTGATATTACTAGGTTGCAATCGCTTTTCACAGTGAAACGATTGACTGTGGGACTTAATTCAACTGATTTTGGACTTTGACCTTAATAAATATGATAAAATGAGACAATTCGACTCCAAGAAATAATATTCTTCTTAATTTGACATGATTGCTGGCACTCAGTAATTACACTGGGCGCTGAGGTAGCGCTTTTATTTAAAAATTTAGATAAATAAGTCATTTTTTTACTGTGGGACCAATCCTATCCGTTAGCGCGCGCTGAAGAAATAGAGACAGATTTCATAACCTACAATTTCATTGACTTCTTAACGTATCAGTCCGTTTTAGTTACAACGGTTGCGTCACAATATTCGCACCAACATGTATTTAGCGATATTTTTTCTCATATTTCTAGGTTGCATCGCTTTAACAGTGAAACGATAGACTCTGGGACTTAATTGAACAGATTTTGGACTTTAACCTTATAAATGTGATAAATGAGACAATTGGCACCAATAAATAAGCATTCTTCTTAATTTGAATGATTGCTGGACTCAGCGGTTACACTGGACGCTGAGGTAGCGCTTTATTTAAAAATTTAGATAAATAAGTCATTTTTTACTGTGGGACCAATCCTATCCGTTAGCGCGCGCTGAAAGAAATAGAGACAGTTCCAAAAACTACATTTCATTGACTTTCTAACGGTATCAGTCCGTTTGAGTTACAACGGGTGCGTCACATATTTCGTATCACATGTGTTTAGCGATATTTTTCTGATCATTACTAGGTTGCATCGCTTTTAACAGTGAAACGATTGACTGTGGGACTTAATTCACTGATTTTGGACTTTGGACCTTATAAATGTGATAAATGAGACAATTGTACTCCAATAAATAACATTCTTCTTAATTTGACATGATTGCTGGAACTCAGCGATTTACACTGGGCGCTGTGGTAGCGCTTTATTTAACAATTTAGAATAAATAAGTCATTTTTTACTGTGGGACCAATCCTAGCCGTTAGCGAGCGCTGAAGAAATAGAGACAGTTTCATAACCTACATTTCATTCACTTTTTAACGGTATCAGTCCGTTTGAGTTACAACGGTTGCGTCACATATTCGTACCAACATGTATTTAGCGATATTTTTCTGATATTACTAGGTTGCATCGCTTTTAACAGTGAACGATTGACTGTGGGATTAATTGAACTGATTTTGGACTTTGACCTTATAAATGTGATAAATGAGACAATTCGACTCCAAGAAATAATATTCTTCTTAATTTGACATGATTGCTGGCACTCAGCAATTACACTGGGCGCTGTGTAGCGCTTTATTTAAAATTTAGATAAATAAGTCATTTTTTACTGTGGGACCAATCCTAGCCGTTAGCGCTGCGCCTGAAGAAATAGAGACAGTTTCAAAACTACATTTCATTGACTTTAACGGTATCAGTCCGTTTGAGTTACAACGGTTGCGTCCATATTCGTACCAACATGTATTATAGCGATATTTTTCTGATATTACTAGGTTGCATCGCTTTTAACAGTGAAACGATTGACTGTGGGACTTAATTCAACTGATTTTGGACTTTGACCTTATAAATGTGATAAATGAGACAAATTGGACTCCAAGAAATAATATTCTTCTTAATTTGACATGATTGCTGGAACTCAGCGATTACACTGGGCGCTGTGGTAGCGCTTTATTTTAAAAATTTAGATAAATAAGTCATTTTTTACTGTGGGACCAATCCTAGCCGTTAGCGCGCGCTGAAGAAATAGAGACAGTTTCAAAAACTACATTTCATTGACTTTTAACGGTATCAGTCCGTTTGAGTTACAACGGTTGCCGTCACATATTCGTACCAACATGTATTTAGCGATATTTTTCTGATATTACTAGGTTGCATCGCTTTTAACAGTGAAACGATTGACTGTGGGACTTAATTGAACTGATTTTGGACTTTACCTTATAAATGTGATAAATGAGACAATTGGACTCCAAGAAATAACATTCTTGCTTAATTTGACATGATTGCTGGAACTCAGCAATTACACTGGGCGCTGTGGTAGCGCTTTATTTAAAAATTTAGATAAATAAGTCATTTTTTTACCTGTGGGGACCAATCTAGCGTTACCGCGCGCTGAAGGAAATAGAGACAGTTTCAAAAACTACATTTCATTGACTTTCTAACGGTATCAGTCCGTTTGAGTTAAACGGTTGCGTCACATATTCGTACCAACATGTATTTAGCGATATTTTCTGATATTACTAGTTGCATCGCTTTTAACAGTGAAACGATTGACTGTGGGGCTTAATTGAACTGATTTTGGACTTTGACCTATAAATGTGATAAATGAGACAATTGACTCCATAGAATAAACATTCTTCTTAATTTGACATGATTGCTGGAACTCAGCGATTACACTGGGCGCTGTGGTAGCGCTTTATTTAAAAATTTAGATAAATAAGTCATTTTTTACTGTGGGACCAATCCTAGCCGTTAGCGAGCGCTGAAGAAATAGAGACAGTTTCATAACCTACATTTCATGACTATTCTGAACGGTATCATCGCGTTTTGAGCTTCCAACGGTTGCAGTCACATATTCGTGACCAAACGATGTATTTAGCGATATTTTTCGATATTACTATAGGTTGCAGTCGCTTTTTAACATGAAAACGATTGACCTTGGTGGGACTTTTAAATTGACAACTTGATTTTTTTGGGAAACCTTTTAAAACCTTATTGTAAACATAATTTGTGATAAAATGGGAGGACATTTGGGTACCCCCCAAACAATTAAATACATTCTTCTTAAATTTGACCATGATGCTGGACTCAAGGCAATTACACTGGACGCTGAGGTGCGCTTTATTTAAAAAGTTAGAGTAAATAAGGTCATTCTTTTATGTGGACCAATCCTGCCGTTAGCGCGCGCTGAAGAAATAGAGAACGTTCCAAAAACTTACATTTCATTGACTTTCTGAACCGTATCAGAGTCTTCGTGTTGAGTTACAACGGTTGCCGTCACATATTCGTACAACCATTGTATTAGCGATATTTTTCTGATATTACTATCGGTTGCATCGCTTTTACAAGTTTGAAGAACGATGTGACTGTTGTGACTTAATTAACTGATTTTGGGACTTTGACCTTAATAAATGGTGATAAATGAGAAATTTCGGACGTCCAAGAAAAAAATCATTTCTTCTTAATTTGACATGTGATGCTGGAACTCAGTTCGATTACACTGGGCCGCTGTGGTAGCGCTTTATTTAAAAAGATTTAGAGTTAAATAAGGGTCAATTCATTTTTAATGTGTGGACCAATCCTAGCCGGTTAGCGCCGCGATGAAGAAAATACGAGACGTATTCAACAAATCTACATTTCATTGACTTTCTAAGCGGTATCAATCCGTTTGAGTTACAAAGGTTGCGTCACATATATTCGCTACCAACATGTATTTAGCGCAGTATTTTTTCTGATATTACTAGGTTGCATCGCTCTTTAAAGTGAAAACGATGTACTGTGGGACTTAATTGAACTGATTGTTGACTTTACTTATAAATGTGAATAAATGAGAACAATTGGTACTCCCAAGAACCATAACATTCTTTTTGAATTGGACATGATGCTGGAACTCAGCGATTACACTGGCGGCTGTGGTACGCGCTTATTTAAAATTTAGATAAAATAAGTCATTTTTAACTGTTGGGACCCAGAGTCCTAGCCGTTAGCGCGCGCTGAAGAAATAGAGACAGTGTTCAAACACTACATTTCACATTGACTTCTAACGGTATAGATCAATACCGTTGTTGAGTTCCAACAAGTTGCGTCACTATATTTCGACCAACATGTATTTAGCGATATTTTTCTCGTATATTACTAGGTTGCATCGCTTTTAATCAGTTGAAACGATATGACTTGGGACTTATATTGAACCTGATTTTGGACTTTAACCTTATATAATATTAATCGAGAGATATTGGGACACCATAGAATAACTTCTTCTTAATATTGACCATTGATTGATGCAATCAGCAATTACACATGGGCGACGTGTGTAGCGCTTTATTTTAAGAAAATTTAGATAAATAAGTCATGTCTTTGTCACTGTGAGACCATCCTAAGCCGTTAGCGCGCGCTTTGAAGAAATAGAGTCAGTTGCAAAAACTACATTTTCATGACTGTTCTAAGTTTTTATCAGTCTCGTTTGGGTACAAACGGTTGCGTCACAAATTGCGTACATAACACCCCTTGTATTAGCGATATTTTTCTGATATTACTACGGTTGCATCGCTTTTACAGTGAAACGGAATTGATCTGTGGGACTTAATTCAACTCGGATTTGACTTTGACCTTATAAATGTGGAGTAAATGAAGCAATGGACTCAAGAAATAATCATGTCTTTCTTAATTTGACAATGGATGTGCTTGGAACTCTAGCATTACACTGGGGCGTTGTGGTAGCGCTTTATTTAAAACATTATTTGATAAATAAAGGTCATTTTGTACTGTTCGGGGACCTAATCCTATGCCGTTAGGCGCGCGTTATGAAGAAATAGAGACAGTTTTCAAAAACTACATTTCATTGACTTTTCTAAAGCGCTATATCATCCGTTTGAGTTTACAATCGTGTGCGTCACATATTCGATTCAAAACATGTATCTTAGCGATATTTTCTCGAATTATTAGGTTGCAATCGCTTTTATCAGTGAAACGATTGGACAAGTGGACTTAATTGAGACTGATTTTTGGAGCTTTGACTTTATAATGTGATAAATGAGACACATTTGGATCCAAAAATAACGTTTCTTCTTAATTTGACATGATTGCTGGAACTGCAGCGATTACACGGGCCTGGGAGCCGCTATTAAATGTAAGATTTTTGGTGGGACGCTTGGCCTTACTGCGCTGAAGAAAGGAGACAGTTATACCGTACGATTTCATTTCATTTGATAAGCCGTTCGTCCGTGAGTTCACGGTCGTGCACGTACTTTCGTATCTCATGTGCGAATTTTCTGTGTGTCTTTGCATTTTACGTGAAATTGGACGTTGGGATTATGAACGAGCTTCATTATTTGGATAAGAGACTTGGCTCATTAAATAACGTCTCTTAAGACATGCTGAACTAGTCGTTACATGGGCGCATGTAGCCTATTTAACAATTGCAAGTACGGGTTCATTGGTTTTCGTTGGACCTCCTAGCACCTAGCAAGAATAGGAGGACAGTTTCAAACAACTACATTCAGTTGGTCAGCTTGTCTATAATCCGGTATCACGAATGCCGGGGTTTTAGTTACAACGGGTTGCAGTCACATATTCGCTACAAACATGTATTTTAGCATATTTTTTTTCTGATATTACTAGGTTCATTCGCGTTTTAACAGTGAAACGCATGGACTGTGGACTTAATTGAACTGATTTTGGACTTTACCATCTATAAATGTGATAAATGAGGACAATTGCACTCAAGGAAAATACACAATTCTTCGTTAATTTGACATATTGCTGGAACTCAGCAGATTACATCTGGGCGCTGAGTAAGCGGCTTTATTTAAAAATGTCGTAGAATGAATAATAATTTTTTTACTGTGGGATCAATCCT
The DNA here is from genome assembly GCA_030067915.1 of Hydractinia echinata. Taxonomy (NCBI): domain Eukaryota; kingdom Metazoa; phylum Cnidaria; class Hydrozoa; order Anthoathecata; family Hydractiniidae; genus Hydractinia; species Hydractinia echinata. The sequence goes on along the minus strand of JASGCC010001074.1, from coordinate 338 downwards.
ACCGTTTAGCGGCAGCGCTGAGAAGAATATGAGACAGTTCTCAAAAACTCATTCATTTGACTTTCTAAACGATATCAGGCTCCGTTTGAGTTAACAACGGTTGCGTCAATATTCTGGTTCGGACAACATGTCGATTTGCGATATTTTCTGATATTCAACGGTTGAGGTGCATCGCTTTTAAACAGTGATAACGACTTGATCTGTCGGACTTAATTCAACAATGAATTTTGGAACTTGACCTTATAGAATGTGATAAATGAGACAATTGGATTCCAAGAAAATAACATTCTTCCTTAAAATTTGACATGATTGCTGGATTAATACCAGCAGTTTACAGC
>JASGCC010001073.1:25000-43810 GCA_030067915.1 Hydractinia echinata | reverse complement strand
AAAAAAAAAAAAAAAAAAAAAAAAAAAAAAAAAAAAAAAAAAAAAAAAAAAAAAAAAAAAAAAAAAAAAAAAAAAAAAAAAAAAAAAAAAAAAAAAAAAAAAAAAAAAAAAAAAAAAAAAAAAAAAAAAAAAAAAAAAAAAAAAAAAAAAAAAAAAAAAAAAAAAAAAAAAAAAAAAAAAAAAAAAAAAAAAAAAAAAAAAAAAAAAAAAAAAAAAAAAAAAAAAAAAAAAAAAAAAAAAAAAAAAAAAAAAAAAAAAAAAAAAAAAAAAAAAAAAAAAAAAAAAAAAAAAAAAAAAAAAAAAAAAAAAAAAAAAAAAAAAAAAAAAAAAAAAAAAAAAAAAAAAAAAAAAAAAAAAAAAAAAAAAAAAAAAAAAAAAAAAAAAAAAAAAAAAAAAAAAAAAAAAAAAAAAAAAAAAAAAAAAAAAAAAAAAAAAAAAAAAAAAAAAAAAAAAAAAAAAAAAAAAAAAAAAAAAAAAAAAAAAAAAAAAAAAAAAAAAAAAAAAAAAAAAAAAAAAAAAAAAAAAAAAAAAAAAAAAAAAAAAAAAAAAAAAAAAAAAAAAAAAAAAAAAAAAAAAAAAAAAAAAAAAAAAAAAAAAAAAAAAAAAAAAAAAAAAAAAAAAAAAAAAAAAAAAAAAAAAAAAAAAAAAAAAAAAAAAAAAAAAAAAAAAAAAAAAAAAAAAAAAAAAAAAAAAAAAAAAAAAAAAAAAAAAAAAAAAAAAAAAAAAAAAAAAAAAAAAAAAAAAAAAAAAAAAAAAAAAAAAAAAAAAAAAAAAAAAAAAAAAAAAAAAAAAAAAAAAAAAAAAAAAAAAAAAAAAAAAAAAAAAAAAAAAAAAAAAAAAAAAAAAAAAAAAAAAAAAAAAAAAAAAAAAAAAAAAAAAAAAAAAAAAAAAAAAAAAAAAAAAAAAAAAAAAAAAAAAAAAAAAAAAAAAAAAAAAAAAAAAAAAAAAAAAAAAAAAAAAAAAAAAAAAAAAAAAAAAAAAAAAAAAAAAAAAAAAAAAAAAAAAAAAAAAAAAAAAAAAAAAAAAAAAAAAAAAAAAAAAAAAAAAAAAAAAAAAAAAAAAAAAAAAAAAAAAAAAAAAAAAAAAAAAAAAAAAAAAAAAAAAAAAAAAAAAAAAAAAAAAAAAAAAAAAAAAAAAAAAAAAAAAAAAAAAAAAAAAAAAAAAAAAAAAAAAAAAAAAAAAAAAAAAAAAAAAAAAAAAAAAAAAAAAAAAAAAAAAAAAAAAAAAAAAAAAAAAAAAAAAAAAAAAAAAAAAAAAAAAAAAAAAAAAAAAAAAAAAAAAAAAAAAAAAAAAAAAAAAAAAAAAAAAAAAAAAAAAAAAAAAAAAAAAAAAAAAAAAAAAAAAAAAAAAAAAAAAAAAAAAAAAAAAAAAAAAAAAAAAAAAAAAAAAAAAAAAAAAAAAAAAAAAAAAAAAAAAAAAAAAAAAAAAAAAAAAAAAAAAAAAAAAAAAAAAAAAAAAAAAAAAAAAAAAAAAAAAAAAAAAAAAAAAAAAAAAAAAAAAAAAAAAAAAAAAAAAAAAAAAAAAAAAAAAAAAAAAAAAAAAAAAAAAAAAAAAAAAAAAAAAAAAAAAAAAAAAAAAAAAAAAAAAAAAAAAAAAAAAAAAAAAAAAAAAAAAAAAAAAAAAAAAAAAAAAAAAAAAAAAAAAAAAAAAAAAAAAAAAAAAAAAAAAAAAAAAAAAAAAAAAAAAAAAAAAAAAAAAAAAAAAAAAAAAAAAAAAAAAAAAAAAAAAAAAAAAAAAAAAAAAAAAAAAAAAAAAAAAAAAAAAAAAAAAAAAAAAAAAAAAAAAAAAAAAAAAAAAAAAAAAAAAAAAAAAAAAAAAAAAAAAAAAAAAAAAAAAAAAAAAAAAAAAAAAAAAAAAAAAAAAAAAAAAAAAAAAAAAAAAAAAAAAAAAAAAAAAAAAAAAAAAAAAAAAAAAAAAAAAAAAAAAAAAAAAAAAAAAAAAAAAAAAAAAAAAAAAAAAAAAAAAAAAAAAAAAAAAAAAAAAAAAAAAAAAAAAAAAAAAAAAAAAAAAAAAAAAAAAAAAAAAAAAAAAAAAAAAAAAAAAAAAAAAAAAAAAAAAAAAAAAAAAAAAAAAAAAAAAAAAAAAAAAAAAAAAAAAAAAAAAAAAAAAAAAAAAAAAAAAAAAAAAAAAAAAAAAAAAAAAAAAAAAAAAAAAAAAAAAAAAAAAAAAAAAAAAAAAAAAAAAAAAAAAAAAAAAAAAAAAAAAAAAAAAAAAAAAAAAAAAAAAAAAAAAAAAAAAAAAAAAAAAAAAAAAAAAAAAAAAAAAAAAAAAAAAAAAAAAAAAAAAAAAAAAAAAAAAAAAAAAAAAAAAAAAAAAAAAAAAAAAAAAAAAAAAAAAAAAAAAAAAAAAAAAAAAAAAAAAAAAAAAAAAAAAAAAAAAAAAAAAAAAAAAAAAAAAAAAAAAAAAAAAAAAAAAAAAAAAAAAAAAAAAAAAAAAAAAAAAAAAAAAAAAAAAAAAAAAAAAAAAAAAAAAAAAAAAAAAAAAAAAAAAAAAAAAAAAAAAAAAAAAAAAAAAAAAAAAAAAAAAAAAAAAAAAAAAAAAAAAAAAAAAAAAAAAAAAAAAAAAAAAAAAAAAAAAAAAAAAAAAAAAAAAAAAAAAAAAAAAAAAAAAAAAAAAAAAAAAAAAAAAAAAAAAAAAAAAAAAAAAAAAAAAAAAAAAAAAAAAAAAAAAAAAAAAAAAAAAAAAAAAAAAAAAAAAAAAAAAAAAAAAAAAAAAAAAAAAAAAAAAAAAAAAAAAAAAAAAAAAAAAAAAAAAAAAAAAAAAAAAAAAAAAAAAAAAAAAAAAAAAAAAAAAAAAAAAAAAAAAAAAAAAAAAAAAAAAAAAAAAAAAAAAAAAAAAAAAAAAAAAAAAAAAAAAAAAAAAAAAAAAAAAAAAAAAAAAAAAAAAAAAAAAAAAAAAAAAAAAAAAAAAAAAAAAAAAAAAAAAAAAAAAAAAAAAAAAAAAAAAAAAAAAAAAAAAAAAAAAAAAAAAAAAAAAAAAAAAAAAAAAAAAAAAAAAAAAAAAAAAAAAAAAAAAAAAAAAAAAAAAAAAAAAAAAAAAAAAAAAAAAAAAAAAAAAAAAAAAAAAAAAAAAAAAAAAAAAAAAAAAAAAAAAAAAAAAAAAAAAAAAAAAAAAAAAAAAAAAAAAAAAAAAAAAAAAAAAAAAAAAAAAAAAAAAAAAAAAAAAAAAAAAAAAAAAAAAAAAAAAAAAAAAAAAAAAAAAAAAAAAAAAAAAAAAAAAAAAAAAAAAAAAAAAAAAAAAAAAAAAAAAAAAAAAAAAAAAAAAAAAAAAAAAAAAAAAAAAAAAAAAAAAAAAAAAAAAAAAAAAAAAAAAAAAAAAAAAAAAAAAAAAAAAAAAAAAAAAAAAAAAAAAAAAAAAAAAAAAAAAAAAAAAAAAAAAAAAAAAAAAAAAAAAAAAAAAAAAAAAAAAAAAAAAAAAAAAAAAAAAAAAAAAAAAAAAAAAAAAAAAAAAAAAAAAAAAAAAAAAAAAAAAAAAAAAAAAAAAAAAAAAAAAAAAAAAAAAAAAAAAAAAAAAAAAAAAAAAAAAAAAAAAAAAAAAAAAAAAAAAAAAAAAAAAAAAAAAAAAAAAAAAAAAAAAAAAAAAAAAAAAAAAAAAAAAAAAAAAAAAAAAAAAAAAAAAAAAAAAAAAAAAAAAAAAAAAAAAAAAAAAAAAAAAAAAAAAAAAAAAAAAAAAAAAAAAAAAAAAAAAAAAAAAAAAAAAAAAAAAAAAAAAAAAAAAAAAAAAAAAAAAAAAAAAAAAAAAAAAAAAAAAAAAAAAAAAAAAAAAAAAAAAAAAAAAAAAAAAAAAAAAAAAAAAAAAAAAAAAAAAAAAAAAAAAAAAAAAAAAAAAAAAAAAAAAAAAAAAAAAAAAAAAAAAAAAAAAAAAAAAAAAAAAAAAAAAAAAAAAAAAAAAAAAAAAAAAAAAAAAAAAAAAAAAAAAAAAAAAAAAAAAAAAAAAAAAAAAAAAAAAAAAAAAAAAAAAAAAAAAAAAAAAAAAAAAAAAAAAAAAAAAAAAAAAAAAAAAAAAAAAAAAAAAAAAAAAAAAAAAAAAAAAAAAAAAAAAAAAAAAAAAAAAAAAAAAAAAAAAAAAAAAAAAAAAAAAAAAAAAAAAAAAAAAAAAAAAAAAAAAAAAAAAAAAAAAAAAAAAAAAAAAAAAAAAAAAAAAAAAAAAAAAAAAAAAAAAAAAAAAAAAAAAAAAAAAAAAAAAAAAAAAAAAAAAAAAAAAAAAAAAAAAAAAAAAAAAAAAAAAAAAAAAAAAAAAAAAAAAAAAAAAAAAAAAAAAAAAAAAAAAAAAAAAAAAAAAAAAAAAAAAAAAAAAAAAAAAAAAAAAAAAAAAAAAAAAAAAAAAAAAAAAAAAAAAAAAAAAAAAAAAAAAAAAAAAAAAAAAAAAAAAAAAAAAAAAAAAAAAAAAAAAAAAAAAAAAAAAAAAAAAAAAAAAAAAAAAAAAAAAAAAAAAAAAAAAAAAAAAAAAAAAAAAAAAAAAAAAAAAAAAAAAAAAAAAAAAAAAAAAAAAAAAAAAAAAAAAAAAAAAAAAAAAAAAAAAAAAAAAAAAAAAAAAAAAAAAAAAAAAAAAAAAAAAAAAAAAAAAAAAAAAAAAAAAAAAAAAAAAAAAAAAAAAAAAAAAAAAAAAAAAAAAAAAAAAAAAAAAAAAAAAAAAAAAAAAAAAAAAAAAAAAAAAAAAAAAAAAAAAAAAAAAAAAAAAAAAAAAAAAAAAAAAAAAAAAAAAAAAAAAAAAAAAAAAAAAAAAAAAAAAAAAAAAAAAAAAAAAAAAAAAAAAAAAAAAAAAAAAAAAAAAAAAAAAAAAAAAAAAAAAAAAAAAAAAAAAAAAAAAAAAAAAAAAAAAAAAAAAAAAAAAAAAAAAAAAAAAAAAAAAAAAAAAAAAAAAAAAAAAAAAAAAAAAAAAAAAAAAAAAAAAAAAAAAAAAAAAAAAAAAAAAAAAAAAAAAAAAAAAAAAAAAAAAAAAAAAAAAAAAAAAAAAAAAAAAAAAAAAAAAAAAAAAAAAAAAAAAAAAAAAAAAAAAAAAAAAAAAAAAAAAAAAAAAAAAAAAAAAAAAAAAAAAAAAAAAAAAAAAAAAAAAAAAAAAAAAAAAAAAAAAAAAAAAAAAAAAAAAAAAAAAAAAAAAAAAAAAAAAAAAAAAAAAAAAAAAAAAAAAAAAAAAAAAAAAAAAAAAAAAAAAAAAAAAAAAAAAAAAAAAAAAAAAAAAAAAAAAAAAAAAAAAAAAAAAAAAAAAAAAAAAAAAAAAAAAAAAAAAAAAAAAAAAAAAAAAAAAAAAAAAAAAAAAAAAAAAAAAAAAAAAAAAAAAAAAAAAAAAAAAAAAAAAAAAAAAAAAAAAAAAAAAAAAAAAAAAAAAAAAAAAAAAAAAAAAAAAAAAAAAAAAAAAAAAAAAAAAAAAAAAAAAAAAAAAAAAAAAAAAAAAAAAAAAAAAAAAAAAAAAAAAAAAAAAAAAAAAAAAAAAAAAAAAAAAAAAAAAAAAAAAAAAAAAAAAAAAAAAAAAAAAAAAAAAAAAAAAAAAAAAAAAAAAAAAAAAAAAAAAAAAAAAAAAAAAAAAAAAAAAAAAAAAAAAAAAAAAAAAAAAAAAAAAAAAAAAAAAAAAAAAAAAAAAAAAAAAAAAAAAAAAAAAAAAAAAAAAAAAAAAAAAAAAAAAAAAAAAAAAAAAAAAAAAAAAAAAAAAAAAAAAAAAAAAAAAAAAAAAAAAAAAAAAAAAAAAAAAAAAAAAAAAAAAAAAAAAAAAAAAAAAAAAAAAAAAAAAAAAAAAAAAAAAAAAAAAAAAAAAAAAAAAAAAAAAAAAAAAAAAAAAAAAAAAAAAAAAAAAAAAAAAAAAAAAAAAAAAAAAAAAAAAAAAAAAAAAAAAAAAAAAAAAAAAAAAAAAAAAAAAAAAAAAAAAAAAAAAAAAAAAAAAAAAAAAAAAAAAAAAAAAAAAAAAAAAAAAAAAAAAAAAAAAAAAAAAAAAAAAAAAAAAAAAAAAAAAAAAAAAAAAAAAAAAAAAAAAAAAAAAAAAAAAAAAAAAAAAAAAAAAAAAAAAAAAAAAAAAAAAAAAAAAAAAAAAAAAAAAAAAAAAAAAAAAAAAAAAAAAAAAAAAAAAAAAAAAAAAAAAAAAAAAAAAAAAAAAAAAAAAAAAAAAAAAAAAAAAAAAAAAAAAAAAAAAAAAAAAAAAAAAAAAAAAAAAAAAAAAAAAAAAAAAAAAAAAAAAAAAAAAAAAAAAAAAAAAAAAAAAAAAAAAAAAAAAAAAAAAAAAAAAAAAAAAAAAAAAAAAAAAAAAAAAAAAAAAAAAAAAAAAAAAAAAAAAAAAAAAAAAAAAAAAAAAAAAAAAAAAAAAAAAAAAAAAAAAAAAAAAAAAAAAAAAAAAAAAAAAAAAAAAAAAAAAAAAAAAAAAAAAAAAAAAAAAAAAAAAAAAAAAAAAAAAAAAAAAAAAAAAAAAAAAAAAAAAAAAAAAAAAAAAAAAAAAAAAAAAAAAAAAAAAAAAAAAAAAAAAAAAAAAAAAAAAAAAAAAAAAAAAAAAAAAAAAAAAAAAAAAAAAAAAAAAAAAAAAAAAAAAAAAAAAAAAAAAAAAAAAAAAAAAAAAAAAAAAAAAAAAAAAAAAAAAAAAAAAAAAAAAAAAAAAAAAAAAAAAAAAAAAAAAAAAAAAAAAAAAAAAAAAAAAAAAAAAAAAAAAAAAAAAAAAAAAAAAAAAAAAAAAAAAAAAAAAAAAAAAAAAAAAAAAAAAAAAAAAAAAAAAAAAAAAAAAAAAAAAAAAAAAAAAAAAAAAAAAAAAAAAAAAAAAAAAAAAAAAAAAAAAAAAAAAAAAAAAAAAAAAAAAAAAAAAAAAAAAAAAAAAAAAAAAAAAAAAAAAAAAAAAAAAAAAAAAAAAAAAAAAAAAAAAAAAAAAAAAAAAAAAAAAAAAAAAAAAAAAAAAAAAAAAAAAAAAAAAAAAAAAAAAAAAAAAAAAAAAAAAAAAAAAAAAAAAAAAAAAAAAAAAAAAAAAAAAAAAAAAAAAAAAAAAAAAAAAAAAAAAAAAAAAAAAAAAAAAAAAAAAAAAAAAAAAAAAAAAAAAAAAAAAAAAAAAAAAAAAAAAAAAAAAAAAAAAAAAAAAAAAAAAAAAAAAAAAAAAAAAAAAAAAAAAAAAAAAAAAAAAAAAAAAAAAAAAAAAAAAAAAAAAAAAAAAAAAAAAAAAAAAAAAAAAAAAAAAAAAAAAAAAAAAAAAAAAAAAAAAAAAAAAAAAAAAAAAAAAAAAAAAAAAAAAAAAAAAAAAAAAAAAAAAAAAAAAAAAAAAAAAAAAAAAAAAAAAAAAAAAAAAAAAAAAAAAAAAAAAAAAAAAAAAAAAAAAAAAAAAAAAAAAAAAAAAAAAAAAAAAAAAAAAAAAAAAAAAAAAAAAAAAAAAAAAAAAAAAAAAAAAAAAAAAAAAAAAAAAAAAAAAAAAAAAAAAAAAAAAAAAAAAAAAAAAAAAAAAAAAAAAAAAAAAAAAAAAAAAAAAAAAAAAAAAAAAAAAAAAAAAAAAAAAAAAAAAAAAAAAAAAAAAAAAAAAAAAAAAAAAAAAAAAAAAAAAAAAAAAAAAAAAAAAAAAAAAAAAAAAAAAAAAAAAAAAAAAAAAAAAAAAAAAAAAAAAAAAAAAAAAAAAAAAAAAAAAAAAAAAAAAAAAAAAAAAAAAAAAAAAAAAAAAAAAAAAAAAAAAAAAAAAAAAAAAAAAAAAAAAAAAAAAAAAAAAAAAAAAAAAAAAAAAAAAAAAAAAAAAAAAAAAAAAAAAAAAAAAAAAAAAAAAAAAAAAAAAAAAAAAAAAAAAAAAAAAAAAAAAAAAAAAAAAAAAAAAAAAAAAAAAAAAAAAAAAAAAAAAAAAAAAAAAAAAAAAAAAAAAAAAAAAAAAAAAAAAAAAAAAAAAAAAAAAAAAAAAAAAAAAAAAAAAAAAAAAAAAAAAAAAAAAAAAAAAAAAAAAAAAAAAAAAAAAAAAAAAAAAAAAAAAAAAAAAAAAAAAAAAAAAAAAAAAAAAAAAAAAAAAAAAAAAAAAAAAAAAAAAAAAAAAAAAAAAAAAAAAAAAAAAAAAAAAAAAAAAAAAAAAAAAAAAAAAAAAAAAAAAAAAAAAAAAAAAAAAAAAAAAAAAAAAAAAAAAAAAAAAAAAAAAAAAAAAAAAAAAAAAAAAAAAAAAAAAAAAAAAAAAAAAAAAAAAAAAAAAAAAAAAAAAAAAAAAAAAAAAAAAAAAAAAAAAAAAAAAAAAAAAAAAAAAAAAAAAAAAAAAAAAAAAAAAAAAAAAAAAAAAAAAAAAAAAAAAAAAAAAAAAAAAAAAAAAAAAAAAAAAAAAAAAAAAAAAAAAAAAAAAAAAAAAAAAAAAAAAAAAAAAAAAAAAAAAAAAAAAAAAAAAAAAAAAAAAAAAAAAAAAAAAAAAAAAAAAAAAAAAAAAAAAAAAAAAAAAAAAAAAAAAAAAAAAAAAAAAAAAAAAAAAAAAAAAAAAAAAAAAAAAAAAAAAAAAAAAAAAAAAAAAAAAAAAAAAAAAAAAAAAAAAAAAAAAAAAAAAAAAAAAAAAAAAAAAAAAAAAAAAAAAAAAAAAAAAAAAAAAAAAAAAAAAAAAAAAAAAAAAAAAAAAAAAAAAAAAAAAAAAAAAAAAAAAAAAAAAAAAAAAAAAAAAAAAAAAAAAAAAAAAAAAAAAAAAAAAAAAAAAAAAAAAAAAAAAAAAAAAAAAAAAAAAAAAAAAAAAAAAAAAAAAAAAAAAAAAAAAAAAAAAAAAAAAAAAAAAAAAAAAAAAAAAAAAAAAAAAAAAAAAAAAAAAAAAAAAAAAAAAAAAAAAAAAAAAAAAAAAAAAAAAAAAAAAAAAAAAAAAAAAAAAAAAAAAAAAAAAAAAAAAAAAAAAAAAAAAAAAAAAAAAAAAAAAAAAAAAAAAAAAAAAAAAAAAAAAAAAAAAAAAAAAAAAAAAAAAAAAAAAAAAAAAAAAAAAAAAAAAAAAAAAAAAAAAAAAAAAAAAAAAAAAAAAAAAAAAAAAAAAAAAAAAAAAAAAAAAAAAAAAAAAAAAAAAAAAAAAAAAAAAAAAAAAAAAAAAAAAAAAAAAAAAAAAAAAAAAAAAAAAAAAAAAAAAAAAAAAAAAAAAAAAAAAAAAAAAAAAAAAAAAAAAAAAAAAAAAAAAAAAAAAAAAAAAAAAAAAAAAAAAAAAAAAAAAAAAAAAAAAAAAAAAAAAAAAAAAAAAAAAAAAAAAAAAAAAAAAAAAAAAAAAAAAAAAAAAAAAAAAAAAAAAAAAAAAAAAAAAAAAAAAAAAAAAAAAAAAAAAAAAAAAAAAAAAAAAAAAAAAAAAAAAAAAAAAAAAAAAAAAAAAAAAAAAAAAAAAAAAAAAAAAAAAAAAAAAAAAAAAAAAAAAAAAAAAAAAAAAAAAAAAAAAAAAAAAAAAAAAAAAAAAAAAAAAAAAAAAAAAAAAAAAAAAAAAAAAAAAAAAAAAAAAAAAAAAAAAAAAAAAAAAAAAAAAAAAAAAAAAAAAAAAAAAAAAAAAAAAAAAAAAAAAAAAAAAAAAAAAAAAAAAAAAAAAAAAAAAAAAAAAAAAAAAAAAAAAAAAAAAAAAAAAAAAAAAAAAAAAAAAAAAAAAAAAAAAAAAAAAAAAAAAAAAAAAAAAAAAAAAAAAAAAAAAAAAAAAAAAAAAAAAAAAAAAAAAAAAAAAAAAAAAAAAAAAAAAAAAAAAAAAAAAAAAAAAAAAAAAAAAAAAAAAAAAAAAAAAAAAAAAAAAAAAAAAAAAAAAAAAAAAAAAAAAAAAAAAAAAAAAAAAAAAAAAAAAAAAAAAAAAAAAAAAAAAAAAAAAAAAAAAAAAAAAAAAAAAAAAAAAAAAAAAAAAAAAAAAAAAAAAAAAAAAAAAAAAAAAAAAAAAAAAAAAAAAAAAAAAAAAAAAAAAAAAAAAAAAAAAAAAAAAAAAAAAAAAAAAAAAAAAAAAAAAAAAAAAAAAAAAAAAAAAAAAAAAAAAAAAAAAAAAAAAAAAAAAAAAAAAAAAAAAAAAAAAAAAAAAAAAAAAAAAAAAAAAAAAAAAAAAAAAAAAAAAAAAAAAAAAAAAAAAAAAAAAAAAAAAAAAAAAAAAAAAAAAAAAAAAAAAAAAAAAAAAAAAAAAAAAAAAAAAAAAAAAAAAAAAAAAAAAAAAAAAAAAAAAAAAAAAAAAAAAAAAAAAAAAAAAAAAAAAAAAAAAAAAAAAAAAAAAAAAAAAAAAAAAAAAAAAAAAAAAAAAAAAAAAAAAAAAAAAAAAAAAAAAAAAAAAAAAAAAAAAAAAAAAAAAAAAAAAAAAAAAAAAAAAAAAAAAAAAAAAAAAAAAAAAAAAAAAAAAAAAAAAAAAAAAAAAAAAAAAAAAAAAAAAAAAAAAAAAAAAAAAAAAAAAAAAAAAAAAAAAAAAAAAAAAAAAAAAAAAAAAAAAAAAAAAAAAAAAAAAAAAAAAAAAAAAAAAAAAAAAAAAAAAAAAAAAAAAAAAAAAAAAAAAAAAAAAAAAAAAAAAAAAAAAAAAAAAAAAAAAAAAAAAAAAAAAAAAAAAAAAAAAAAAAAAAAAAAAAAAAAAAAAAAAAAAAAAAAAAAAAAAAAAAAAAAAAAAAAAAAAAAAAAAAAAAAAAAAAAAAAAAAAAAAAAAAAAAAAAAAAAAAAAAAAAAAAAAAAAAAAAAAAAAAAAAAAAAAAAAAAAAAAAAAAAAAAAAAAAAAAAAAAAAAAAAAAAAAAAAAAAAAAAAAAAAAAAAAAAAAAAAAAAAAAAAAAAAAAAAAAAAAAAAAAAAAAAAAAAAAAAAAAAAAAAAAAAAAAAAAAAAAAAAAAAAAAAAAAAAAAAAAAAAAAAAAAAAAAAAAAAAAAAAAAAAAAAAAAAAAAAAAAAAAAAAAAAAAAAAAAAAAAAAAAAAAAAAAAAAAAAAAAAAAAAAAAAAAAAAAAAAAAAAAAAAAAAAAAAAAAAAAAAAAAAAAAAAAAAAAAAAAAAAAAAAAAAAAAAAAAAAAAAAAAAAAAAAAAAAAAAAAAAAAAAAAAAAAAAAAAAAAAAAAAAAAAAAAAAAAAAAAAAAAAAAAAAAAAAAAAAAAAAAAAAAAAAAAAAAAAAAAAAAAAAAAAAAAAAAAAAAAAAAAAAAAAAAAAAAAAAAAAAAAAAAAAAAAAAAAAAAAAAAAAAAAAAAAAAAAAAAAAAAAAAAAAAAAAAAAAAAAAAAAAAAAAAAAAAAAAAAAAAAAAAAAAAAAAAAAAAAAAAAAAAAAAAAAAAAAAAAAAAAAAAAAAAAAAAAAAAAAAAAAAAAAAAAAAAAAAAAAAAAAAAAAAAAAAAAAAAAAAAAAAAAAAAAAAAAAAAAAAAAAAAAAAAAAAAAAAAAAAAAAAAAAAAAAAAAAAAAAAAAAAAAAAAAAAAAAAAAAAAAAAAAAAAAAAAAAAAAAAAAAAAAAAAAAAAAAAAAAAAAAAAAAAAAAAAAAAAAAAAAAAAAAAAAAAAAAAAAAAAAAAAAAAAAAAAAAAAAAAAAAAAAAAAAAAAAAAAAAAAAAAAAAAAAAAAAAAAAAAAAAAAAAAAAAAAAAAAAAAAAAAAAAAAAAAAAAAAAAAAAAAAAAAAAAAAAAAAAAAAAAAAAAAAAAAAAAAAAAAAAAAAAAAAAAAAAAAAAAAAAAAAAAAAAAAAAAAAAAAAAAAAAAAAAAAAAAAAAAAAAAAAAAAAAAAAAAAAAAAAAAAAAAAAAAAAAAAAAAAAAAAAAAAAAAAAAAAAAAAAAAAAAAAAAAAAAAAAAAAAAAAAAAAAAAAAAAAAAAAAAAAAAAAAAAAAAAAAAAAAAAAAAAAAAAAAAAAAAAAAAAAAAAAAAAAAAAAAAAAAAAAAAAAAAAAAAAAAAAAAAAAAAAAAAAAAAAAAAAAAAAAAAAAAAAAAAAAAAAAAAAAAAAAAAAAAAAAAAAAAAAAAAAAAAAAAAAAAAAAAAAAAAAAAAAAAAAAAAAAAAAAAAAAAAAAAAAAAAAAAAAAAAAAAAAAAAAAAAAAAAAAAAAAAAAAAAAAAAAAAAAAAAAAAAAAAAAAAAAAAAAAAAAAAAAAAAAAAAAAAAAAAAAAAAAAAAAAAAAAAAAAAAAAAAAAAAAAAAAAAAAAAAAAAAAAAAAAAAAAAAAAAAAAAAAAAAAAAAAAAAAAAAAAAAAAAAAAAAAAAAAAAAAAAAAAAAAAAAAAAAAAAAAAAAAAAAAAAAAAAAAAAAAAAAAAAAAAAAAAAAAAAAAAAAAAAAAAAAAAAAAAAAAAAAAAAAAAAAAAAAAAAAAAAAAAAAAAAAAAAAAAAAAAAAAAAAAAAAAAAAAAAAAAAAAAAAAAAAAAAAAAAAAAAAAAAAAAAAAAAAAAAAAAAAAAAAAAAAAAAAAAAAAAAAAAAAAAAAAAAAAAAAAAAAAAAAAAAAAAAAAAAAAAAAAAAAAAAAAAAAAAAAAAAAAAAAAAAAAAAAAAAAAAAAAAAAAAAAAAAAAAAAAAAAAAAAAAAAAAAAAAAAAAAAAAAAAAAAAAAAAAAAAAAAAAAAAAAAAAAAAAAAAAAAAAAAAAAAAAAAAAAAAAAAAAAAAAAAAAAAAAAAAAAAAAAAAAAAAAAAAAAAAAAAAAAAAAAAAAAAAAAAAAAAAAAAAAAAAAAAAAAAAAAAAAAAAAAAAAAAAAAAAAAAAAAAAAAAAAAAAAAAAAAAAAAAAAAAAAAAAAAAAAAAAAAAAAAAAAAAAAAAAAAAAAAAAAAAAAAAAAAAAAAAAAAAAAAAAAAAAAAAAAAAAAAAAAAAAAAAAAAAAAAAAAAAAAAAAAAAAAAAAAAAAAAAAAAAAAAAAAAAAAAAAAAAAAAAAAAAAAAAAAAAAAAAAAAAAAAAAAAAAAAAAAAAAAAAAAAAAAAAAAAAAAAAAAAAAAAAAAAAAAAAAAAAAAAAAAAAAAAAAAAAAAAAAAAAAAAAAAAAAAAAAAAAAAAAAAAAAAAAAAAAAAAAAAAAAAAAAAAAAAAAAAAAAAAAAAAAAAAAAAAAAAAAAAAAAAAAAAAAAAAAAAAAAAAAAAAAAAAAAAAAAAAAAAAAAAAAAAAAAAAAAAAAAAAAAAAAAAAAAAAAAAAAAAAAAAAAAAAAAAAAAAAAAAAAAAAAAAAAAAAAAAAAAAAAAAAAAAAAAAAAAAAAAAAAAAAAAAAAAAAAAAAAAAAAAAAAAAAAAAAAAAAAAAAAAAAAAAAAAAAAAAAAAAAAAAAAAAAAAAAAAAAAAAAAAAAAAAAAAAAAAAAAAAAAAAAAAAAAAAAAAAAAAAAAAAAAAAAAAAAAAAAAAAAAAAAAAAAAAAAAAAAAAAAAAAAAAAAAAAAAAAAAAAAAAAAAAAAAAAAAAAAAAAAAAAAAAAAAAAAAAAAAAAAAAAAAAAAAAAAAAAAAAAAAAAAAAAAAAAAAAAAAAAAAAAAAAAAAAAAAAAAAAAAAAAAAAAAAAAAAAAAAAAAAAAAAAAAAAAAAAAAAAAAAAAAAAAAAAAAAAAAAAAAAAAAAAAAAAAAAAAAAAAAAAAAAAAAAAAAAAAAAAAAAAAAAAAAAAAAAAAAAAAAAAAAAAAAAAAAAAAAAAAAAAAAAAAAAAAAAAAAAAAAAAAAAAAAAAAAAAAAAAAAAAAAAAAAAAAAAAAAAAAAAAAAAAAAAAAAAAAAAAAAAAAAAAAAAAAAAAAAAAAAAAAAAAAAAAAAAAAAAAAAAAAAAAAAAAAAAAAAAAAAAAAAAAAAAAAAAAAAAAAAAAAAAAAAAAAAAAAAAAAAAAAAAAAAAAAAAAAAAAAAAAAAAAAAAAAAAAAAAAAAAAAAAAAAAAAAAAAAAAAAAAAAAAAAAAAAAAAAAAAAAAAAAAAAAAAAAAAAAAAAAAAAAAAAAAAAAAAAAAAAAAAAAAAAAAAAAAAAAAAAAAAAAAAAAAAAAAAAAAAAAAAAAAAAAAAAAAAAAAAAAAAAAAAAAAAAAAAAAAAAAAAAAAAAAAAAAAAAAAAAAAAAAAAAAAAAAAAAAAAAAAAAAAAAAAAAAAAAAAAAAAAAAAAAAAAAAAAAAAAAAAAAAAAAAAAAAAAAAAAAAAAAAAAAAAAAAAAAAAAAAAAAAAAAAAAAAAAAAAAAAAAAAAAAAAAAAAAAAAAAAAAAAAAAAAAAAAAAAAAAAAAAAAAAAAAAAAAAAAAAAAAAAAAAAAAAAAAAAAAAAAAAAAAAAAAAAAAAAAAAAAAAAAAAAAAAAAAAAAAAAAAAAAAAAAAAAAAAAAAAAAAAAAAAAAAAAAAAAAAAAAAAAAAAAAAAAAAAAAAAAAAAAAAAAAAAAAAAAAAAAAAAAAAAAAAAAAAAAAAAAAAAAAAAAAAAAAAAAAAAAAAAAAAAAAAAAAAAAAAAAAAAAAAAAAAAAAAAAAAAAAAAAAAAAAAAAAAAAAAAAAAAAAAAAAAAAAAAAAAAAAAAAAAAAAAAAAAAAAAAAAAAAAAAAAAAAAAAAAAAAAAAAAAAAAAAAAAAAAAAAAAAAAAAAAAAAAAAAAAAAAAAAAAAAAAAAAAAAAAAAAAAAAAAAAAAAAAAAAAAAAAAAAAAAAAAAAAAAAAAAAAAAAAAAAAAAAAAAAAAAAAAAAAAAAAAAAAAAAAAAAAAAAAAAAAAAAAAAAAAAAAAAAAAAAAAAAAAAAAAAAAAAAAAAAAAAAAAAAAAAAAAAAAAAAAAAAAAAAAAAAAAAAAAAAAAAAAAAAAAAAAAAAAAAAAAAAAAAAAAAAAAAAAAAAAAAAAAAAAAAAAAAAAAAAAAAAAAAAAAAAAAAAAAAAAAAAAAAAAAAAAAAAAAAAAAAAAAAAAAAAAAAAAAAAAAAAAAAAAAAAAAAAAAAAAAAAAAAAAAAAAAAAAAAAAAAAAAAAAAAAAAAAAAAAAAAAAAAAAAAAAAAAAAAAAAAAAAAAAAAAAAAAAAAAAAAAAAAAAAAAAAAAAAAAAAAAAAAAAAAAAAAAAAAAAAAAAAAAAAAAAAAAAAAAAAAAAAAAAAAAAAAAAAAAAAAAAAAAAAAAAAAAAAAAAAAAAAAAAAAAAAAAAAAAAAAAAAAAAAAAAAAAAAAAAAAAAAAAAAAAAAAAAAAAAAAAAAAAAAAAAAAAAAAAAAAAAAAAAAAAAAAAAAAAAAAAAAAAAAAAAAAAAAAAAAAAAAAAAAAAAAAAAAAAAAAAAAAAAAAAAAAAAAAAAAAAAAAAAAAAAAAAAAAAAAAAAAAAAAAAAAAAAAAAAAAAAAAAAAAAAAAAAAAAAAAAAAAAAAAAAAAAAAAAAAAAAAAAAAAAAAAAAAAAAAAAAAAAAAAAAAAAAAAAAAAAAAAAAAAAAAAAAAAAAAAAAAAAAAAAAAAAAAAAAAAAAAAAAAAAAAAAAAAAAAAAAAAAAAAAAAAAAAAAAAAAAAAAAAAAAAAAAAAAAAAAAAAAAAAAAAAAAAAAAAAAAAAAAAAAAAAAAAAAAAAAAAAAAAAAAAAAAAAAAAAAAAAAAAAAAAAAAAAAAAAAAAAAAAAAAAAAAAAAAAAAAAAAAAAAAAAAAAAAAAAAAAAAAAAAAAAAAAAAAAAAAAAAAAAAAAAAAAAAAAAAAAAAAAAAAAAAAAAAAAAAAAAAAAAAAAAAAAAAAAAAAAAAAAAAAAAAAAAAAAAAAAAAAAAAAAAAAAAAAAAAAAAAAAAAAAAAAAAAAAAAAAAAAAAAAAAAAAAAAAAAAAAAAAAAAAAAAAAAAAAAAAAAAAAAAAAAAAAAAAAAAAAAAAAAAAAAAAAAAAAAAAAAAAAAAAAAAAAAAAAAAAAAAAAAAAAAAAAAAAAAAAAAAAAAAAAAAAAAAAAAAAAAAAAAAAAAAAAAAAAAAAAAAAAAAAAAAAAAAAAAAAAAAAAAAAAAAAAAAAAAAAAAAAAAAAAAAAAAAAAAAAAAAAAAAAAAAAAAAAAAAAAAAAAAAAAAAAAAAAAAAAAAAAAAAAAAAAAAAAAAAAAAAAAAAAAAAAAAAAAAAAAAAAAAAAAAAAAAAAAAAAAAAAAAAAAAAAAAAAAAAAAAAAAAAAAAAAAAAAAAAAAAAAAAAAAAAAAAAAAAAAAAAAAAAAAAAAAAAAAAAAAAAAAAAAAAAAAAAAAAAAAAAAAAAAAAAAAAAAAAAAAAAAAAAAAAAAAAAAAAAAAAAAAAAAAAAAAAAAAAAAAAAAAAAAAAAAAAAAAAAAAAAAAAAAAAAAAAAAAAAAAAAAAAAAAAAAAAAAAAAAAAAAAAAAAAAAAAAAAAAAAAAAAAAAAAAAAAAAAAAAAAAAAAAAAAAAAAAAAAAAAAAAAAAAAAAAAAAAAAAAAAAAAAAAAAAAAAAAAAAAAAAAAAAAAAAAAAAAAAAAAAAAAAAAAAAAAAAAAAAAAAAAAAAAAAAAAAAAAAAAAAAAAAAAAAAAAAAAAAAAAAAAAAAAAAAAAAAAAAAAAAAAAAAAAAAAAAAAAAAAAAAAAAAAAAAAAAAAAAAAAAAAAAAAAAAAAAAAAAAAAAAAAAAAAAAAAAAAAAAAAAAAAAAAAAAAAAAAAAAAAAAAAAAAAAAAAAAAAAAAAAAAAAAAAAAAAAAAAAAAAAAAAAAAAAAAAAAAAAAAAAAAAAAAAAAAAAAAAAAAAAAAAAAAAAAAAAAAAAAAAAAAAAAAAAAAAAAAAAAAAAAAAAAAAAAAAAAAAAAAAAAAAAAAAAAAAAAAAAAAAAAAAAAAAAAAAAAAAAAAAAAAAAAAAAAAAAAAAAAAAAAAAAAAAAAAAAAAAAAAAAAAAAAAAAAAAAAAAAAAAAAAAAAAAAAAAAAAAAAAAAAAAAAAAAAAAAAAAAAAAAAAAAAAAAAAAAAAAAAAAAAAAAAAAAAAAAAAAAAAAAAAAAAAAAAAAAAAAAAAAAAAAAAAAAAAAAAAAAAAAAAAAAAAAAAAAAAAAAAAAAAAAAAAAAAAAAAAAAAAAAAAAAAAAAAAAAAAAAAAAAAAAAAAAAAAAAAAAAAAAAAAAAAAAAAAAAAAAAAAAAAAAAAAAAAAAAAAAAAAAAAAAAAAAAAAAAAAAAAAAAAAAAAAAAAAAAAAAAAAAAAAAAAAAAAAAAAAAAAAAAAAAAAAAAAAAAAAAAAAAAAAAAAAAAAAAAAAAAAAAAAAAAAAAAAAAAAAAAAAAAAAAAAAAAAAAAAAAAAAAAAAAAAAAAAAAAAAAAAAAAAAAAAAAAAAAAAAAAAAAAAAAAAAAAAAAAAAAAAAAAAAAAAAAAAAAAAAAAAAAAAAAAAAAAAAAAAAAAAAAAAAAAAAAAAAAAAAAAAAAAAAAAAAAAAAAAAAAAAAAAAAAAAAAAAAAAAAAAAAAAAAAAAAAAAAAAAAAAAAAAAAAAAAAAAAAAAAAAAAAAAAAAAAAAAAAAAAAAAAAAAAAAAAAAAAAAAAAAAAAAAAAAAAAAAAAAAAAAAAAAAAAAAAAAAAAAAAAAAAAAAAAAAAAAAAAAAAAAAAAAAAAAAAAAAAAAAAAAAAAAAAAAAAAAAAAAAAAAAAAAAAAAAAAAAAAAAAAAAAAAAAAAAAAAAAAAAAAAAAAAAAAAAAAAAAAAAAAAAAAAAAAAAAAAAAAAAAAAAAAAAAAAAAAAAAAAAAAAAAAAAAAAAAAAAAAAAAAAAAAAAAAAAAAAAAAAAAAAAAAAAAAAAAAAAAAAAAAAAAAAAAAAAAAAAAAAAAAAAAAAAAAAAAAAAAAAAAAAAAAAAAAAAAAAAAAAAAAAAAAAAAAAAAAAAAAAAAAAAAAAAAAAAAAAAAAAAAAAAAAAAAAAAAAAAAAAAAAAAAAAAAAAAAAAAAAAAAAAAAAAAAAAAAAAAAAAAAAAAAAAAAAAAAAAAAAAAAAAAAAAAAAAAAAAAAAAAAAAAAAAAAAAAAAAAAAAAAAAAAAAAAAAAAAAAAAAAAAAAAAAAAAAAAAAAAAAAAAAAAAAAAAAAAAAAAAAAAAAAAAAAAAAAAAAAAAAAAAAAAAAAAAAAAAAAAAAAAAAAAAAAAAAAAAAAAAAAAAAAAAAAAAAAAAAAAAAAAAAAAAAAAAAAAAAAAAAAAAAAAAAAAAAAAAAAAAAAAAAAAAAAAAAAAAAAAAAAAAAAAAAAAAAAAAAAAAAAAAAAAAAAAAAAAAAAAAAAAAAAAAAAAAAAAAAAAAAAAAAAAAAAAAAAAAAAAAAAAAAAAAAAAAAAAAAAAAAAAAAAAAAAAAAAAAAAAAAAAAAAAAAAAAAAAAAAAAAAAAAAAAAAAAAAAAAAAAAAAAAAAAAAAAAAAAAAAAAAAAAAAAAAAAAAAAAAAAAAAAAAAAAAAAAAAAAAAAAAAAAAAAAAAAAAAAAAAAAAAAAAAAAAAAAAAAAAAAAAAAAAAAAAAAAAAAAAAAAAAAAAAAAAAAAAAAAAAAAAAAAAAAAAAAAAAAAAAAAAAAAAAAAAAAAAAAAAAAAAAAAAAAAAAAAAAAAAAAAAAAAAAAAAAAAAAAAAAAAAAAAAAAAAAAAAAAAAAAAAAAAAAAAAAAAAAAAAAAAAAAAAAAAAAAAAAAAAAAAAAAAAAAAAAAAAAAAAAAAAAAAAAAAAAAAAAAAAAAAAAAAAAAAAAAAAAAAAAAAAAAAAAAAAAAAAAAAAAAAAAAAAAAAAAAAAAAAAAAAAAAAAAAAAAAAAAAAAAAAAAAAAAAAAAAAAAAAAAAAAAAAAAAAAAAAAAAAAAAAAAAAAAAAAAAAAAAAAAAAAAAAAAAAAAAAAAAAAAAAAAAAAAAAAAAAAAAAAAAAAAAAAAAAAAAAAAAAAAAAAAAAAAAAAAAAAAAAAAAAAAAAAAAAAAAAAAAAAAAAAAAAAAAAAAAAAAAAAAAAAAATTTGTGGTGTGGCGTACCCTCTCACTTCTTCAATTTCTGAAGCCGTTTGTGCGATATGCCCTATTCTGTTATTTTCAGGTCCCCTGAGGTTTATCCGTCATGGAAATATGTCGGAATGTTAGCGGGCCACCTCAGTAACAAACGCGCATGTGTTACGGCACATTCCGGCTTTCACTTAA
>JASGCC010001072.1:0-43811 GCA_030067915.1 Hydractinia echinata | reverse complement strand
AAGAGAGATTGATACATATACGTCCTTAACATGTTTTAAGCGATATTTTCTAATATTTACTAGGTCTGCATGTTCTTTTAACAGTGATACCGATTTGACTGTGGATCTAAGTTGAACTGATTTTGGACTTTTGACTTAAAATGTGATAGAATAGTACACTTGGACTCCAAGAAATAACAATTCTTCTATTTGGACATGATTGCTTCTGAAACTACAGACATTACACTGGGCGCGCTGTTGGTAGCGCTTTATTTTAAATATTAGTAAGATAAAGTCATTTTGTATATAAGGTGGGACCAATCTATCTAGTCTGTTAGGCGTTCGCCTGAAATGAAATGAGACTAGATTTCAAACATCATTCTTGTGACTTGTAACGGTATCATCCGTTTTGGTTTACGACTCGGGTTCTGCGGTCACATATTCGTACAAAGCCATGTTACTTTAAGGCATATTTTTTTCTGATATTAACTAGAGTTGCTATTGGCTTTTAACAGTGAAACCGATTGACTCTGTGGAACTGCATTGAATACGATTTGACTTTGGACCTTAGCAAATTTGTTGAAATGAGAATTGGACTCCAAGGAAACTAACATTGCTTCTAATTGGACATGATTGCTATATCAGACGTTACACTGGGGACTGTGGTAGCTGCTTTTATTTAGAAATATATTTGAGATATTAATAACGGTTAGTCATTTTGTATCGGTTGGGACCGAATCTAGCTGTTAGCGTGGGCGCTGAGAAGATAGATGACATGTTTTCAAAAACTTACATTTCGATTTGACTTTTTAATCGGTTATCAGTTCGTTTGAGTTACAAACGGTTGCGTCACATTATCGTAACGAATGTATTTAGGGATAGTTTTTCTGATATTAATCTAGTTGTCAATCGCCTTATAACAGTTGAAACGATTGACTCGGGACTATATTGACTGATTTTGGACTTTGACCTTACTATGTGGATAAATTGAGACAATTGGACTCCCAAAGAAATAAAATTCTTGTCTAATTTTGGATCATGATTGCTGTGAACTCAGCAAGTTACACTGGGCGCTGTGGCAGCGCTTTAATTGTAAATTTAGATAATTAGTCATTGTGTACGGTGGAACCAAATCCTATGGCCGTTTAGCGCGCTGCTGAAGATAATATGAGACAGTTTTACAAACTACTTTCATTTGACTTTCTAACGGTATCAAGTCCGTTTGAGTTACATACGGTATTGCGTCACATATTCGTACCAAGATGTATTTGCGATAATTTTCTCGAATATTACTAGGTGTCATCGCCTTTTAATGCAGTGAACACGATTGGACTGCTGGGACTTCAATTGCACTGATTTGGACTTTGAGCCTTACATCGGTGTAAATGAGCTCACGTTATTTGGACTCCCAAGAAAGTAACATCTCTCTTAATCTGTATTTGATTCTGATGGAACTCACCAAGTTACAGCGGGCCGCTGTGGAGCGTTTTATTAAAAATATAGATAGAATAAGCACATTTTTTTAAGTGGAACGCTAATCTATGTCGTTTAGCGCGCTGCTGAAGAACTTGAGACAGTATCAAAAACTATCATTTCCATTGATTTCTAATCGGCTATCAGATCCGTTTGACGTTTCATACGGTTGCGTCGACATATTTGTCAAGACATTATAATTTAGATTATTTTTCTGATAATTACTATGGTTGCATTGCCTTTAACTAGTGAACGATTGACTTGGGCTCATCTGAACTGATTTTGGACTTTGACTCTTATAAACACTATGTGATAAAAATGAGACAATTGGACTCCTCAAGAAATAACTTCTTATTTGGACATGATTGTCTTAACTCAGCAATTACATCTGGGCTGATGTGTAGTGCTCTTTTATTTAGAAATTAGATATAATAAGATCATTTTTTACGGTGGGACCATCCTATGTCGTTAGCGCGTGCTGAAGAATATAGAGACAGTTTCAAACTAACATACTTCATTGACTTTTCTAAGGGTATCAATCGTCCGTTTCAGTTAGATCAACGTAGTTCGTGCATCACTGATCGTATCCAACAATGTATTTGAGCGATATTTTTCTAATATTACTAGTTGCCATCGCTTTAACATGAACGATTGACTTGGGACTTAATTTGAATCTGATTTTGGACTTTGAGACTATAAAATTGGTTGATAAATGAGACAATTGGAATCCAGAAATATACATTTTCTTAATTTGACATATTGCTTGAACCTCAGATGTTACACTGCGGCGCTGTGGATTTTTTTTTTTCTTTTCCTTTTCTCTAATCTACTTACCCCTTGTCTTTTTTTCTTCCCGCTTTATTTAAAAATTTAAGATATCAAATAGTCATTTACTGTTACTGTGGGAACAATCTATCCGTGAAGCGGCGCTCCTTAGTAATGAGACTGTTTACAAAAACTACTATTTATTGATTTGCTAACGGTATCAAGTTCAGTTCTGAGTTACATCCACTATAGGTTATGCGTACATACTCTAGCTACCAAAATGTATTCCATTTGGTGATATATCATTCTACCTATTCTACTAGGTCTGATCGCTTTTAACAGTGTAAAGACTTGACTCTGGGACTCAACTTGAATCTGATTTTGGACTTTGACCTTGACAATTGTGATAAATAGACGACACATTGGACTCCAAGAAATAAACATTTCTTATTGGACATGATTGCTGGAAACTCAGCTAATATAACTTGGGCGCTGTGGTAGCGCTTTTATTTAGAAAATTGAGAAAATAAGACATTTTTTACGGTGGGATTCTAATTCCTAGTCGTTAGCGTGACGCTCGCACAGAAATAGGAGACGTGTTAACAACATACATGTTCATTTGACTTTTGTACGGTATCAATCCGTTTTGAGTTACATACGGTTTGCGTCATAATTTATTACAAATGTAGTTTTAGGATTTTTCTAGATATTACAGGCTTGCATGCTTTTAACAGTGAAACGATTGATCTGGTCACTACAACAGACTTTGAAATCTGATTTTGGACTTGTCATCTCATACAATAGTGATAATACGACAACTTGACTCCCAAGAAATACATTCCTTTTAATTGGTTGTTGCGGGAACCATCTCGGCAGGCAATTTCCACTTCTAGATTACACTGGGCGCGTGTGGAGCTGCTTTTTTAGAAATTTAGAAATAAATAAGACATTTTTGTACGGGGGAACCAATCCTTAGCCGTTAGCTGCGCGCTGAAGAAATGAGACAGTTTCAAAACTTACAAATTTTTTCATTTGAACACCCTTTTTCTAACGGTATCAGTCCGTTTGGTACCAACTGTTCTGCCTCACCCATTATGCGTACCAACATGTATTTTAAGCAGATAATTCTTTCTGATATTCTTAGGTTTGCACTCGCTTTTAATCAGTGGAAGACGATTGACTGTGGGCACTTAATTGAACTGATCTTTGTAGCTTTTGACCTTATAAAGGTGATAAATGACACAATGGACTCCAAGAATATGAGATCTTCTTAATTTGACATGGATTGCGTTTGAACTCAGCAGTTCACTTGGCGCTGTGCTTCGCTGCTTTATTAAAAATTTAGATCTATAGCTCATTCACTGTGACACTGTGCGGGCACAATCTTTCGCCGTTAGCGCTCCTGAAGACAAATGGAGACAGTTTACAAACTATCATTTCATTGATCTTTTCAACGGTAATAGTCCGGTTTGAGGTTACAAACGGTTTGCGTCTCACATATTCGTACCAAATGTATCGATTTGGTTTTTTCGATATTATCAGGTGCATCGCTTTTAAACATGAACGATTGATCTCGGGGCTTCCAATTGAACTGATTTTGACTTTTGACTTAGAATGTTGATATAAATTGATCCAAGAAAACATTGCTTCCAATAAGGACATGTACTTGCTAATGAAGACTTTCAGTCAATTACGACTGGCGCTGTGGAGCGCTATTATTTAAAATCTGATATAATAAGACATATTTGGTACAATGTGGGAACAATCTATGTGTAGCCGTTCGCGCTGCGCTGAATGATAATAGAGACAAGTTTCAAACAATTACTATTTCATTGCACTTTCTAGGGTATCAGTCGTTGAGTTATCAACGGTTGCGTTCACATATACGTACCAACTGTAATTTAGCGTCATATTTTTCATGATATTACTAGGGTTCGATCGCTTTTATCAAGTGAAACATTGAACTGATGGGACTCTTATCTGACTGATTTCTGGCTTTGCGATATATTACAGGTGATAACTGAGCAGCACTGCACTCACAAAAAATGTACTATTCTTTTCTGAATTTGACATAATTTGCTTGAACCTCAGCAGTTAACACTGGGCGCTGTGGCAGTCGCTTTATATCTAATAAATTTAGATAATATAAGTCATTTTGTACTGGTGGGAAAATTCCTTATGGCCCGTTAGCACGCTTGCCTGAATGTAAATGGAGGACAGTTTACAAAAATAGCATTATTGAACTTTCCTAAACGGTTACAAGTGTTTGAGTTACAACGGTTGCCGTCCATATATCGTAACAAGATGTATTTTAGGGAATATTTCTTCTAATAATTAGGGCTCGAGGTGGCATCCCCGCTTTTTAAAGTGAAACGATTAGACTATCAGGCAGCTGCAATTGAACTCGATTTTGGACTTGTGTACACCAATGTGATAATTGAGACATATTGAGACCTTCAGAACTAACATTCTTCCTTAATTCGGAACATGATTGCTGGAACTCGCAATTCAACTGGCTGCTGGGTTCAGCCGTCTTTATTCTTAAAATTAGATAATAACTAGACATCTTTGACGCTGGGACCAATCCTCAAGCCGTTAGGTCGCCTGAATAAATACGCAGCACAAGTTTTCAACAAACTACATTTCATTGACTTTCTAACGGTATCAGTCCGTTTAGTTACAACAGCGGTCACATTTATACGTTAACTCAACATGTATTTAGGCGATATATTTTTCTGATATTACTAGGTTTGCATTCGCTTTTAACAGTGAAAAACGATTGCGCTGGGGACTTAATTGAACTGATTTTGGACTTATCGACTTACATCCGAACGGATGACTATAATGAGCATTGGACTCCAGAAATACGAGACTCTTCATTAATTTGACATGATCTTGAATCATAAGCTAGTCACAACTAGGCGTTTTCGCTGTGGCATGCGCTTTTATTTAAATTTCAATAAAAATAAGTGCATTTTTGTACTGTGGGACGCTATCCTATCGTTAGCGCGCTGCTGAAGAATAGGAGTTACAGTTTCAATATAATACAATTTTCATTGACTTTGCTAAGGTAATCAGTCCGTTTGAGTTACACGGTTGCGTCCATCATTCGTAGTCCAAGCTTTCATTTAGGCATTTTTTCTGATATTACTAGGTTGCATCGCTTTTATAACAGTGAAACGATTGACTTGTGGACTCTAATTGAACGATTTGGACTTTGGACCTATCAATGTGATAAATGAGACAATTGGCCTCAAGAAATAAATTCTTTCCTTTAATACTGGACATGATTGCGTAACTACAGCATTACACTGGGCGCTGGTGGGTCAGTGCTTTATTAGAAAGAGATATTAGATAAGACGATATACTTTATACCTGCTGGACCATCCTGTCCGTTAGCCGCGCGTGAAGAAATAGAGACAGTTTCAAAAAGCTAAATTTCATATGACTTTCTAACGGTATCTCAGTTCCGTTTGAGGTTACAACGGTTGTCGTCACATATACGTACACAACGCATTATATACTAAGCGTATTTTTTATTTCTGATATTACTAGGTTTGCAGTCGCTTTTAACAGTGAAACGATCTGATTCGATGACGCCATTCACACTTGACACTGATCTTGGCTTTGAACCTTATCACAAAGCTGATAACATGCAGACATTGTATCTCCAACGAACACTGCACAACTTCCTTCTTAATTTGACATGAATTGCTTGAATCAGGTCAGTTACAACTGGGCGCTGTGGCAGCGCTTTATTTAAAAATTTACGATAAATAAGTCTTTTGTACTGTGGGACACAATCCTAAGCTCGTTTAGCGCGCCTGAAGAAATGAGAAGACAGTTTGACAAAACTACATTTCATTGACTTTTTACACGGTATTAGTCCGTTGAGTTACAAACGGTTGCGTCACATATATCGTACCAATTATTATTTAGGATATTTTTTCATTTGATATTACTAGGTTGCTCGCTTTTAACAAGTGAAACGATTGACTTGGGACTCAAATTGAATGATTTTGGACTTGACACTTACAAATGTGATAAAATGGACATTGGATCCTAAATATACAATTCTTCTTATATTGGACATGATTGCTGGAACTCAGCGATTTTACACTGGGGCGCTGGTGGTAGCGCTTATGAATATAAAATTGAGATAAAAAGTCACTTTTTTACTGTGGGACCATCCTATGCGTTGTGCGCGCGTGAATGAATATGAGACGTTTTCAAAAAACTGCATTTCATTGACTTTCTACGGTATCAGACCGTTTGAGTTACAAGTCGTGTGGTGCGTGGGGGGGGAGGGGGGGGCGGGTGGCGGCGTCCCATATTCGTACCAAATGTATTTAAGAGGTATTTTTCTTGATATTTATACTAGGGTCTTTTGCATCGCATTTAAACAGTGAAACGATTGATCTGACTTGACTATTGAATCGATTTCTTGCGACTTTGACACTTATAAATTGTGATAAATGAGACAAATTGGACTCCAAGAAATAAATTCTCCTTAATTGTGACATCGATTGCTTTAATCAGCAGTAACACTGGGCGGCTGTGGCAGTCTTTATTTAAAAATTGAGATAAATAAGCCTATTTTTTATCGTGTGGACATCCTAAGTCGTTAGCCGCGCGCTGAAGAAATGAGACAGTTTCAAAAACTACTTTCATTGACTTTCTAACTATCAAGTCGTTTCAGTTACAACGGTTGCGTCCATATCGTACCTAACATGGTATTAGCGAAATTTTCTGATATACTAGGTTGCATGCTTTTTAACAGTGAAACATTGACGTGGGACTAATTGAACCTGATTTTGGACTCTTCGACCTTATATAAGGTGATAAATGAGACAATTGGACTCCAAGAAATACATTCTTCTTATTTACATGATTGCTTGAACTCAAGCAGATTACACTGGAGCGCTGGGCAAGCGATCTATTTAAAAATTTAGATAATAGTCATTTTGTATTCGGTGGGAACAATCCTAGCCGTTAGCGCGCGCTGAAGAAAGGAGACAGTTTTACAAAACTACATTCATTGATTTTTGTAACGGTATCAGTCCCGTTTGAGTACAACGAGGTTTGGGGCGCGCATAATCCGTACCAAGAATGTATTTAGGGATATTTTTTCTGATTTACTAAGTTGCCATCTGCTTTTAAACAGTAAACTGACTCTGGGATCTCAATTTGAACCTGAATTGGACTTTTGACCTTACAAATGGATAATGAGACATTTGCGACTCCAAGAAATATACATTCTTTCTTAATTGACGCAGGATTGCTGGAACTCAGCAATTACACTGGGCGCTGTGGTAGCGCTATTATTTTAGAAATTGAGAATAAATAAGACATTTTTAAGGGGGACCAATCCTAGTCGTTAGCGCGCGCTTGAAGAAATAGAGACAGTTTTCCAAAAGTACATTTCATTTGACTTTCTAACGGTTCAGAATCCCTGTTTTGAGCTAATCGGTTGGCGTACATATTCGTACACACATTTATTAGCCATTTTTTTCTGATATTACTAGGTTGCATTGCTTTTAACAGTGAACGATTGATTGTTTGGACTAAATTGACTGATTTTGGACTTGACCATTATAATGTGATTAAATGAGACAATTGGACTCAGGAGAATAACATTCTTCTTAAATTGAACAATGATTGCTTATACTCAGCAGTTTACAGTGGGCGCTGTGGCAGCTGCTTTCATTTAAATTTAGATAAATAAGTCATTTTTTTACTGTGGGACCAATCCTAGCCGTTAGCGCGCGCTGAAGAATAGAGACAGTTTCAAAAAACTACATTTCATTTGACTTTCTAACGGTATCAATCCGTTTGAGTTACAACGGTTGCGTCACATATTCGTACAAACATGTATTTTAGGATGTTTTTCCTTTGATATTACTAGGTTGCATCGCTTTTAACAGTGAAACGATTGACTGTGGGACTTAATTGAACTGATTTTTGGACTTTGACACTTACTAAATGTCGATAAATGAGACAATTGGACTCCTAGAATAAACATTCTCTTAATTTGGAAATGTTATGCTGGAACTCAGCGATTACACTCGGCGCCTGTGGGGCGCGCTTATTAGAAACAATTAGATAAATTAAGTCGTTTTTTACTGTGGGATCAATCCTATTGCCGATTGTGCCGGTCGCTGAAGAATATAGAGGAACAGTTCAAAACTTACATTTCATTGACTTTCCTTAAACGGTATCAGTACGTTTGAGTACCAAGCGTGCGTCACATATACGTACACAACATGTATTTTTGCGATAATTTTTCCCGATATTACTAGGTTCAATCGCTTTTAAACAGTGAAACGATTGACCTGTGGGACTTAATTGAACTGATTTGGACTTTGACCTTATAAATGTATAACATGAGACAATTGACTCCAAGAAATGACAAGATTCTTCTAATTTCGATTCATGATGCTTGAACTCAGCGAGTTACCACTGGGCGCTGTGGAGCGCTTTACTAAAAATTTAGATAATATAAGTGTCCTTGTGTACTGGTGGGATAACATCCTATGCCGTTGGTGCGCGCTGAATTTAAAACAAATGGAACAAGTTTTTCTCCCAAAAAACTACAGTTTCATTTGACTTTTAAGGTATCAGTAACGTTTGAGTTTACAACGGTTGCGTCACATATACGTACCAACGATGTATCATTAGGATATTTTTCCGTATTACTAGGTTGCCGCATTCGTTTTATACAGTGAAACGATTGACGTGGGACTTAATTGAACTGATTTTTGCGACTTTGATCCTTAAAGATGATAATATGGAGCATTCTGGGGAACTCCAAGAAAATACATTCTTCTTTTTTGGCACAATATTGCTGGAACTCAGCATTATCACTGGGCCGCTGTGGCTAGCGCTTTTATTTAAAAATTTAGGGATAAATAAGTCTTGTATTTAAGGTGGGACCAAATCTCTGAGCCGTTAAGCGCGCGTGAATGAAATGAGACGAGTTTACAAATACTACATTTCATGACTTTGTACGGTATCATCCGTTTGAGTTACAGTTGCGTCGCATATTCGTACAAGACATGTTATTTAGGGCCATTTTTTTCTGATATATTAGGTTGCTCTGCTTTTAACAGTGAAGACGATTGACTTGTGCGACTCTAATTGAACTGATTTTGGACTTTGCCTTATACAATGTGTGATTAATGAGACAATTGGACTCCAAGAAATAACAATTCTTCTTAATTGGACCATGATTGCCTATACTCAAGCAGTTACACTGGGCGCTGTGGCAGTGCTTTAGATTAAAAATTTAGATAAAAGTCGATTTTTTACTGTGGGATCCAAGTCCTGTCGTTAGCGCGACGCTGAAGAACATAGAGAGACAGTTTTCAATGAAACTTACATTTCATTGACTTTCTAGGATCGAGTATCAACGTTTTGGAGTACAAGCGTTGCGTCACAATGATCGTACCGAACATGTATTAGCGATATTTTTCGATATTACTAGGTGCACTCCTTTTAAACAGTGAAACGATGACTGTGGGGCTAATTGATACTGATTTTTGGACTTTGGGAGCCTTAATAGAATGTGATAAATGAGACAATTGGAATCTCCAAGCATGAATGACATTCTTCTTATTTGACATGATTGCTTGAGACTCAGCGATTAACATGGGCGCTGTGGTTAGCGCTTTAAGATTTAAAAATAGATAATTAAGTCGATTTTTTTACTGTGGGATAAATCCTGTCGTTAGCCGCTGGCTGAAGAAGAGAACAGTTTCTAAAAACTAACATTTCATTGCCACTTTTGTAATGGTATCAGTACGTTTGACGTTAAACGGTTGCGCTCACATATCTGTCCCAACGATGTATTTAGGGATTATTTTTCCTGATATTACTAGATTGCAATCGTTTAAACAGTGAAACGATTGATTGTGGACTTAAACTTGAACTGATTTTGGACTTTGACCTTAAAAGGTGATAAATGAGAACAATTGGACTCCAATGAAAATAACATTCTTCTTATTATTTGACATGATTGCTTATTACACTCAGCAGTTACACTGGGCGCTGTGGCAGCGCTTTATTTAAAATTTAGATAAATAAGTCATGTTTGTACTGTGGGACCAATCCTAGCGTTAGCGCGCGCTGAAGAAATAGAGACAGTATTCAAAACTACATTTCATTGACTTTTCTAACGGTATCAGTCCGTTTTGAGTTACAACGGTTGCGTCCCCATATTCGTACCAACATGTATTTAGCGATATTTTTCTGATATTACTAGGTTGCATCGCTTTTAACAGTGAAACGATTGACTGTGGGACTTAATTGAACTGATCTTTGGACTTTGCCTTATAAATGTGAAAATGAGATCAATTGGACTCCAAGAAATAACATTCTTCTTAATTGGACATGATTGCTGGAACTCAGCGATTACACTGGGCGCTGTGGCTAGCGCTTTATTTAGAAAAATTAGATAAATAAGCCATTTTTTACTGTGGGATCATCCTAGCCGTTAGCGCGCGCTGAAAGAAATAGAGACAGTTTCAAAAACTACATTTCATTGACTTTCTACGGTATCAGTCCGTTTGAGTTACAACGGTTGCGTCACATATTACGTACCAACATTTATTTAGCGATTTTTTTCTGAATATTACTAGGTTGCATTGCTTTTAACAGTGAAACGATTGATTGTTGACTTAATTGAACTGATTTTTGGACTTTGACCTTATAAATGTGATAAATGGAGACAATTGGACTCCAAGAAATTAACATTTCTTCTTAATTTGACATGATTGCTGAACTCAGCAGTTTACATGGGCGCTGTGGCAGCGCTTTATTTAAAAATTTAGATAAATAAGTCATTTTGTCTGTGGGACCTAATCCTAGCCGTTAGCGCGCGCTGAAGAAATTGAGACAGTTTCAAAAACTACATTTCATTGACTTTCTAACGGTATCAGTCCGTTTGAGTTACAACGGTTGCGTCACATATTCGTACCAACATGTATTTAGCATGATTTTTTCTGATATTACTAGGTTGGCACCGCTTTTTAACAGTGAAACGATTGACTGTGGGACTTAATTGAACTGATTTTGGACTTTGACCTTAATAAATGTGATAAATGAGACAATTGGACTCCTAGAAAATAACATTCTTCTTAATTTGACATGATTGCTGGAACTCAGCGATTACACTGGGCGCTGTGGTAGCGCTTTATTAGAAAATTTAGATAAATAAGTCATTTTTTACTGTGGGATCCAAATCCCTAGCCGTTAGCGCGCGCTGAAGAAGATAGAGACAGTTTCAAAAACTACATTTCATTGACTTTCTAACGGTATCAATCCGTTTGAGTTACAACGGTTGCGTCACATATTCGTACCAACAATGTATTTAGCGATATTTTTTCTGATATTACTAGGTTGCATCGCTTTAACAGTGAAACGATTGACTGTGGGACTTAATTGAACTGATTTTGGACTTTGACCTTATAAATGTGATAAATGAGACAATTGGACTCCAAGAAATAACATTCTTTCTTAATTTGACATGATTGCTTGAACTCAGCGATTACACTGGGCGCTGTGGTAGCGCTTTATTTAAAAAATTTAGATAAATAAGTCATTTTTTACTGTGGGACCAAATCCTAGCCGTTAGCGCGCGCTGAAGAAATAGAGACAGTTTCAAAAACTACATTTCATTGACTTTCTAACGGTATCAGTCCGTTTGAGTTACAACGGTTGCGTCACATATTCGTACCAACATGTATTTAGCGATATTTTTCTGATATTACTAGGTTGCATCGCTTTTAACAGTGAAACGATTGACTGTGGGACTTAATTGAACTGATTTTTGGACTTTGACCTTATAAATGTGATAAATGAGACAATTGGACTCCAAGAAATAACATTCTTCTTAATTTGACATGATTGCTTGGAACTCAGCATTACACTGGGCGCTGTGGTAGCGCTTTATTTAAAAATTTAGATAAATAAGTCATTTTTTACTGTGGGACCAATCCTAGCCGTTAGCGCGCGCTGAAGAAATAGAGACAGTTTCAAAAACTACATTTCATTGACTTTCTAACGGTATCAGTCCGTTTGAGTTACAACGGTTGCGTCACATATTCGTACCAACATGTATTTAGCGATATTTTTCTGATATTACTAGGTTGCATCGCTTTTAACAGTGAAACGATTGACTGTGGGACTTAATTGAACTGATTTTGGACTTTGACCTTATAAATGTGATAAATGAGACAATTGGACTCCAAGAAATAACATTCTTCTTAATTTGACATGATTGCTGGAACTCAGCGATTACACTGGGCGCTGTGGTAGCGCTTTATTAAAATTTAGATAAATAAGTCATTTTTTACTGTGGGACCAATCCTAGCCGTTAGCGCGCGCTGAAGAAATAGAGACAGTTTCAAAAACTACATTTCATTGACTTTCTAACGGTATCAGTCCGTTTGAGTTACAACGGTTGCGTCACATATACGTACCAACATGTATTTAGCGATATTTTTCTGATATTACTAGGTTGCATCGCTTTTAACAGTGAAACGATTGACTGTGGGACTTAATTGAACTGATTTTGGACTTTGACCTTATAAATGTGATAAATGAGACAATTGGACTCCAAGAAATAACATTCTTCTTAATTTGACATGATTGCTTGGAACTCAGCAGATTACACTGGGCGCTGTGGCAGCGCTTTATTTAAAAATTTAGATAAATAAGTCATTTTTTACTGTGGGACCAATCCTAGCCGTTAGCGCGCGCTGAAGAAATAGAGACAGTTTCAAAAACTACATTTCATTGACTTTCTAACGGTATCAGTCCGTTTGAGTTACAACGGTTGCGTCACATATACGTACCAACATGTATTTAGCGATATTTTTCTGATATTACTAGGTTGCATCGCTTTTAACAGTGAAACGATTGACTGTGGGACTTAATTGAACTGATTTTGGACTTTGACCTTATAAATGTGATAAATGAGACAATTGGACTCCAAGAAATAACATTCTTCTTAATTTGACATGATTGCTGGAACTCAGCGATTACACTGGGCGCTGTGGTAGCGCTTTATTTAAAAATTTAGATAAATAAGACATTTTTTACTGTGGGACCAATCCTAGCCGTTAGCGCGCGCTGAAGAAATAGAGACAGTTTCAAAAACTACATTTCATTGACTTTCTAACGGTATCAGTCCGTTTGAGTTACAACGGTTGCGTCACATATACGTACCAACATGTATTTAGCGATATTTTTCTGATATTACTAGGTTGCATCGCTTTTAACAGTGAAACGATTGACTGTGGGACTTAATTGAACTGATTTTGGACTTTGACCTTATAAATGTGATAAATGAGACAATTGGACTCCAAGAAATAACATTCTTCTTAATTTGACATGATTGCTGGAACTCAGCGATTACACTGGGCGCTGTGGTAGCGCTTTATTTAAAAATTTAGATAAATAAGACATTTTTTACTGTGGGACCAATCCTAGCCGTTAGCGCGCGCTGAAGAAATAGAGACAGTTTCAAAAACTACATTTCATTGACTTTCTAACGGTATCAGTCCGTTTGAGTTACAACGGTTGCGTCACATATACGTACCAACATGTATTTAGCGATATTTTTCTGATATTACTAGGTTGCATCGCTTTTAACAGTGAAACGATTGACTGTGGGACTTAATTGAACTGATTTTGGACTTTGACCTTATAAATGTGATAAATGAGACAATTGGACTCCAAGAAATAACATTCTTCTTAATTTGACATGATTGCTGGAACTCAGCAGATTACACTGGGCGCTGTGGTAGCGCTTTATTTAAAAATTTAGATAAATAAGACATTTTTTACTGTGGGACCAATCCTAGCCGTTAGCGCGCGCTGAAGAAATAGAGACAGTTTCAAAAACTACATTTCATTGACTTTCTAACGGTATCAGTCCGTTTGAGTTACAACGGTTGCGTCACATATTACGTACCAACATGTATTTAGCGATATTTTTCTGATATTACTAGGTTGCATCGCTTTTAACAGTGAAACGATTGACTGTGGGACTTAATTGAACTGATTTGGACTTTGACCTTATAAATGTGATAAATGAGACAATTGGACTCCAAGAAATAACATTCTTCTTAATTTGACATGATTGCTGGAACTCAGCAGTTACACTGGGCGCTGTGGTAGCGCTTTATTTAAAATTTAGATAAATAAGTCATTTTTACTGTGGGACCAATCCTAGCCGTTAGCGCGCGCTGAAGAAATAGAGACAGTTTCAAAAACTACATTTCATTGACTTTCTAACGGTATCAATCCGTTTGAGTTACAACGGTTGCGTCACATATTCGTACCAAACATGTATTTAGCATATTTTTCTGATATTACTAGGTTGCATCGCTTTTAACAGTGAAACGATTGACTTGTGGGACTTAATTGAACTGATTTTGGACTTTGACCTTATAAATGTGATAAATGAGACAATTGGACTCCAAGAAATAACATTCTTCTTAATTTGACATGATTGCTTGAACTCAGCAGTTACACTGGGCGCTGTGGCAGCGCTTTATTTAAAAATTTAGATAAATAAGTCATTTTTTACTGTGGGACCAATCCTAGCCGTTAGCGCGCGCTGAAGAAATAGAGACAGTTTCAAAAACTACATTTCATTGACTTTCTAACGGTATCAGTCCCGTTTGAGTTACAACGGTTGCGTCACATATTCGTACCAACATGTATTTAGCGATATTTTTCTGATATTACTAGGTTGCATCGCTTTTAACAGTGAAACGATTGACTGTGGGACTTAATTGAACTGATTTTGGACTTTGACCTTATAAATGTGATAAATGAGACAATTGGACTCCAAGAAATAACATTCTTCTTAATTTGACATGATTGCTGGAACTCAGCGATTACACTGGGCGCTGTGGCAGCGCTTTATTTAAAAATTTAGATAAATAAGTCATTTTGTACTGTGGGACCAATCCTAGCCGT
The DNA here is from genome assembly GCA_030067915.1 of Hydractinia echinata. Lineage (NCBI taxonomy): Eukaryota > Metazoa > Cnidaria > Hydrozoa > Anthoathecata > Hydractiniidae > Hydractinia > Hydractinia echinata. Next base: position 28,607 of record JASGCC010001072.1, on the reverse strand, counting down.
TAGCGCGCGCTGAAGAAATGGAGACAGTTTACAAAAACTACATTTCATTGACTTTCTAACGGTATCAGTCCGTTTGAGTTACAACGGTTGCGTCACATATTCGTACCAACATGTATTTAGCGATATTTTTCTGATATTACTAGGTTGCATCGCTTTTAACAGTGAAACGATTGACTGTGGGACTTAATTGAACTGATTTTGGACTTTGACCTTACAAATGTGATAAATGAGACAATTGGACTCCAAGAAATAACATTCTTCTTAATTGGACATGATTGCTGGAACTCAGCAATTACACTGGGCGCTGTGGTAGCGCTTTATTAAAAATTGAGATAAATAAGACATTTTTTACGGTGGGACCAATCCTAGTCGTTAGCGCGCGCTGAAGAAATAGAGACAGTTTCAAAAACTACATTTCATTGACTTTCTAACGGTATCAGTCCGTTTGAGTTACAACGGTTGCGTCACATATACGTACCAACATGTATTTAGCGATATTTTTCTGATATTACTAGGTTGCATCGCTTTTAACAGTGAAACGATTGACTGTGGGACTTAATTGAACTGATTTTGGACTTTGACCTTATAAATGTGATAAATGAGACAATTGGACTCCAAGAAATAACATTCTTCTTAATTTGACATGATTGCTTGAACTCAGCAGTTACACTGGGCGCTGTGGTAGCGCTTTATTTAAAAATTTAGATAAATAAGTCATTTTTACTGTGGGACCAATCCTAGCCGTTAGCGCGCGCTGAAGAAATAGAGACAGTTTCAAAAACTACATTTCATTGACTTTCTAACGGTATCAGTCCGTTTGAGTTACAACGGTTGCGTCACATATTCGTACCAACATGTATTTAGCGATATTTTTCTGATATTACTAGGTTGCATCGCTTTTAACAGTGAAACGATTGACTGTGGGACTTAATTGAACTGATTTTGGACTTTGACCTTATAAATGTGATAAATGAGACAATTGGACTCCAAGAAATAACATTCTTCTTAATTTGACATGATTGCTGGAACTCAGCGATTACACTGGGCGCTGTGGTAGCGCTTTATTTAAAAATTTAGATAAATAAGTCATTTTTTACTGTGGGACCAATCCTAGCCGTTAGCGCGCGCTGAAGAAATAGAGACAGTTTCAAAAACTACATTTCATTGACTTTCTAACGGTATCAGTCCGTTTGAGTTACAACGGTTGCGTCACATATTCGTACCAACATGTATTTAGCGATATTTTTCTGATATTACTAGGTTGCATCGCTTTTAACAGTGAAACGATTGACTGTGGGACTTAATTGAACTGATTTTGGACTTTGACCTTATAAATGTGATAAATGAGACAATTGGACTCCAAGAAATAACATTCTTCTTAATTTGACATGATTGCTGGAACTCAGCAATTACACTGGGCGCTGTGGTAGCGCTTTATTAAAAAATTTAGATAAATAAGTCATTTTTTACTGTGGGACCAATCCTAGCCGTTAGCGCGCGCTGAAGAAATAGAGACAGTTTCAAAAACTACATTTCATTGACTTTCTAACGGTATCAATCCGTTTGAGTTACAACGGTTGCGTCACATATTCGTACCAACATGTATTTAGCGATATTTTTCTGATATTACTAGGTTGCATCGCTTTTAACAGTGAAACGATTGACTGTGGGACTTAATTGAACTGATTTGGACTTTGACCTTATAAATGTGATAAATGAGACAATTGGACTCCAAGAAATAACATTCTTCTTAATTTGACATGATTGCTGGAACTCAGCGATTACACTGGGCGCTGTGGTAGCGCTTTATTAGAAAAATTAGATAAATAAGTCATTTTTTACTGTGGGACCAATCCTAGCCGTTAGCGCGCGCTGAAGAAATAGAGACAGTTTCAAAAACTACATTTCATTGACTTTCTAACGGTATCAGTCCGTTTGAGTTACAACGGTTGCGTCACATATTCGTACCAACATGTATTTAGCGATATTTTTCTGATATTACTAGGTTGCATCGCTTTTAACAGTGAAACGATTGACTGTGGGACTTAATTGAACTGATTTTGGACTTTGACCTTATAAAGGTGATAAATGAGACAATTGGACTCCAAGAAATAACATTCTTCTTAATTTTGACATGATTGCTTGAACTCAGCGATTACACTGGGCGCTGTGGTAGCGCTTTATTTAAAAATTTAGATAAATAAGTCATTTTTTACTGTGGGACCAATCCTAGCCGTTAGCGCGCGCTGAAGAAATAGAGACAGTTTCAAAAACTACATTTCATTGACTTTCTAACGGTATCAGTCCGTTTGAGTTACAACGGTTGCGTCACATATCGTACCAACATGTATTTAGCGATATTTTTCTGATATTACTAGGTTGCATCGCTTTTAACAGTGAAACGATTGACTGTGGGACTTAATTGAACTGATTTTGGACTTTGACCTTATAAATGTGATAAATGAGACAATGGACTCCAAGAAATAACATTCTTCTTAATTTGACATGATTGCTTGAACTCAGCAGTTACACTGGGCGCTGTGGCAGCGCTTTATTTAAAAATTTAGATAAATAAGTCATTTTGTACTGTGGGACCAATCCTAGCCGTTAGCGCGCGCTGAAGAAATAGAGACAGTTTACAAAACTACATTTCATTGACTTTGTAACGGTATCAGTCCGTTTGAGTTACAACGGTTGCGTCACATATTCGTACCAAGATGTATTTAGGGATATTTTTCTGATATTACTAGGTTGCATCGCTTTTAACAGTGAAACGATTGACTGTGGGACTTAATTGAACTGATTTTGGACTTTGACCTTACAAATGTGATAAATGAGACAATTGGACTCCAAGAAATAACATTCTTCTTAATTGGACATGATTGCTGGAACTCAGCGATTACACTGGGCGCTGTGGTAGCGCTTTATTAAAAAATTTAGATAAATAAGTCATTTTTTACTGTGGGACCAATCCTAGCCGTTAGCGCGCGCTGAAGAAATAGAGACAGTTTCAAAAACTACATTTCATTGACTTTCTAACGGTATCAGTACCGTTTGAGTTACAACGGTTGCGTCACATATTACGTACCAACATGTATTTAGCGATATTTTTCCGATATTACTAGGTTGCATCGCTTTTAACAGTGAAACGATTGACTGTGGGACTTAATTGAACTGATTTTGGACTTTGACCTTATAAATGTGATAAATGAGACAATTGGACTCCAAGAAATAACATTCTTCTTATTTGACATGATTGCTGGAACTCAGCGATTACACTGGGCGCTGTGGTAGCGCTTTATTTAAAAATTTAGATAAATAAGTCATTTTTTACTGTGGGACCAATCCTAGCCGTTAGCGCGCGCTGAAGAAATAGAGACAGTTTCAAAAACTACATTTCATTGACTTTCTAACGGTATCAGTCCGTTTGAGTTACAACGGTTGCGTCACATATTCGTACCAACATGTATTTAGCGATATTTTTCTGATATTACTAGGTTGCATCGCTTTTAACAGTGAAACGATTGACTGTGGGACTTAATTGAACTGATTTTGGACTTTGAACCTTATAAATGTGATAAATGAGACAATTGGACTCCAAGAAATAACATTCTTCTTAATTTGACATGATTGCTTGAACTCAGCGATTACACTGGGCGCTGTGGCAGCGCTTTATTTAAAAATTTAGATAAATAAGTCATTTTGTACTGTGGGACCAATCCTAGCCGTTAGCGCGCGCTGAAGAAATAGAGACAGTTTCAAAAACTACATTTCATTGACTTTCTAACGGTATCAGTCCGTTTGAGTTACAACGGTTGCGTCACATATTCGTACCAACATGTATTTAGCGATATTTTTCTGATATTACTAGGTTGCATCGCTTTTAACAGTGAAACGATTGACTGTGGGACTTAATTGAACTGATTTTGGACTTTGACCTTATAAATGTGATAAATGAGACAATTGGACTCCAAGAAATAACATTCTTCTTAATTGGACATGATTGCTGGAACTCAGCAATTACACTGGGCGCTGTGGTAGCGCTTTATTTAAAAATTTAGATAAATAAGTCATTTTTTACTGTGGGACCAATCCTAGTCGTTAGCGCGCGCTGAAGAAATAGAGACAGTTTCAAAACTACATTTCATTGACTTTCTAACGGTATCAGTCCGTTTGAGTTACAACGGTTGCGTCACATATTCGTACCAACATGTATTTAGGATATTTTTCTGATATTACTAGGTTGCATCGCTTTTAACAGTGAAACGATTGACTGTGGGACTTAATTGAACTGATTTTGGACTTTGACCTTATAAATGTGATAAATGAGACAATTGGACTCCAAGAAATAACATTCTTCTTAATTGGACATGATTGCTGGAACTCAGCAATTACACTGGGCGCTGTGGTAGCGCTTTATTTAAAATTTAGATAAATAAGTCATTTTTTACTGGTGGGACCAATCCTAGCCGTTAGCGCGCGCTGAAGAAATAGAGACAGTTTCAAAAACTACATTTCATTGACTTTCTAACGGTATCAATCCGTTTGAGTTACAACGGTTGCGTCACATATTCGTACCAACATGTATTTAGCGATATTTTTCTGATATTACTAGGTTGCATCGCTTTTAACAGTGAAACGATTGACTGTGGGACTTAATTGAACTGATTTTGGACTTTGACCTTATAAATGTGATAAATGAGACAATTGGACTCCAGAAAATAACATTCTTCTTAATTTGACATGATTGCTGGAACTCAGCGATTACACTGGGCGCTGTGGTAGCGCTTTATTTAAAAATTTAGATAAATAAGTCATTTTTTACTGTGGGACCAATCCTAGCCGTTAGCGCGCGCTGAAGAAATAGAGACAGTTTCAAAAACTACATTTCATTGACTTTCTAACGGTATCAGTCCGTTTGAGTTACAACGGTTGCGTCACATATTCGTACCAACATGTATTTAGCGATATTTTTCTGATATTACTAGGTTGCATCGCTTTTAACAGTGAAACGATTGACTGTGGACTTAATTGAACTGATTTTGGACTTTGACCTTATAAATGTGATAAATGAGACAATTGGACTCCTAGAAATAACATTCTTCTTAATTTGACATGATTGCTGGAACTCAGCGATTACACTGGGCGCTGTGGTAGCGCTTTATTGAAAAAATTAGATAATTAAGTCATTTTTTACTGTGGGATCAATCCTAGCCGTTGCGCGCGCTGAAGAAATAGAGACAGTTTCAAAAACTACATTTCATTGACTTTCTAACGGTATCAGTCCGTTTGAGTTACAACGGTTGCGTCACATATACGTACCAACATGTATTTAGCGATATTTTTCTGATATTACTAGGTTGCATCGCTTTTAACAGTGAAACGATTGACTGTGGGACTTAATTGAACTGATTTTGGACTTTGACCTTATAAAGGTGATAAATGAGACAATTGGACTCCAAGAAATAACATTCTTCTTAATTTGACATGATTGCTTGAACTCAGCAGTTACACTGGGCGCTGTGGCAGCGCTTTATTTAAAAATTTAGATAAATAAGTCATTTTGTACTGTGGGACCAATCCTAGCCGTTAGCGCGCGCTGAAGAAATGGAGACAGTTTACAAAACTACATTTCATTGACTTTGTAACGGTATCAGTCCGTTTGAGTTACAACGGTTGCGTCACATATTCGTACCAAGATGTATTTAGGGATATTTTTCTGATATTACTAGGTTGCATCGCTTTTAACAGTGAAACGATTGACTCTGGGACTCAATTGAACTGATTTTGGACTTTGACCTTACAAATGTGATAAATGAGACAATTGGACTCCAAGAAATAACATTCTTCTTAATTGGACATGATTGCTGGAACTCAGCAATTACACTGGGCGCTGTGGTAGCGCTTTATTTAGAAATTGAGATAAATAAGACATTTTTTACGGTGGGACCAATCCTAGTCGTTAGCGCGCGCTGAAGAAATAGAGACAGTTTCAAAAACTACATTTCATTGACTTTCTAACGGTATCAGTCCGTTTGAGTTACAACGGTTGCGTCACATATTCGTACCAACATTTATTTAGCCATTTTTTTCTGATATTACTAGGTTGCATTGCTTTTAACAGTGAAACGATTGATTGTGTGACTTAATTGAACTGATTTTGGACTTTGACCTTATAAATGTGATAAATGAGACAATTGGACTCCTAGAAATAACATTCCTCTTAAATTGACATGATTGCTTGAACTCAGCAGTTACAGTGGGCGCTGTGGCAGCGTTTTATTTAAAAATTTAGATAAATAAGTCATTTTGTACTGTGGGATCAATCCTAGCCGTTAGCGCGCGCTGAAGAAATAGAGACAGTTTCAAAAACTACATTTCATTGACTTTCTAACGGTATCAATCCGTTTGAGTTACAACGGTTGCGTCACATATTCGTACCAACATGTATTTAGCGATGTTTTTCCGATATTACTAGGTTGCATCGCTTTTAACAGTGAAACGATTGACTGTGGGACTTAATTGAACTGATTTTGGACTTTGACATTATAAATGTGATAAATGAGACAATTGGACTCCAAGAAATAACATTCTTCTTAATTTGACATGATTGCTGGAACTCAGCGATTACACTGGGCGCTGTGGTAGCGCTTTATTAGAAAAAATTAGATAATTAAGTCATTTTTTACTGTGGGATCAATCCTAGCCGTTGGCGCGCGCTGAAGAAATAGAGACAGTTTCAAAAACTACATTTCATTGACTTTCTAACGGTATCAGTACGTTTGAGTTACAACGGTTGCGTCACATATACGTACCAACATGTATTTAGCGATATTTTTCCGATATTACTAGGTTGCATCGTTTTAACAGTGAAACGATTGACTGTGGGACTTAATTGAACTGATTTTGGACTTTGACCTTATAAAGGTGATAAATGAGACAATTGGACTCCAAGAAATGACATTCTTCTTATTTTGACATGATTGCTTGAACTCAGCAGTTACACTGGGCGCTGTGGCAGCGCTTTATTTAAAAATTTAGATAAATAAGTCATTGTGTACTGTGGGACCAATCCTAGCCGTTAGCGCGCGCTGAATAAATGGAGACTGTTTACAAAACTACATTTCATTGACTTTCCTAACGGTATCAGTCCGTTTGAGTTACAACGGTTGCGTCACATATTCGTACCAAGATGTATTTAGGGATACTTTTCTGATATTACTAGGTTGCATCGCTTTTAACAGTGAAACGATTGACTCTGGGACTCAATTGAACTGATTTTGGACTTTGACCTTACAAATGTGATACATGAGACAATTGGACTCCAAGAAATAACATTCTTCTTAATTGGACATGATTGCTGGAACTCAGCAATTACACTGGGCGCTGTGGTAGCGCTTTATTCAGAAATTGAGATAAATAAGACATTTTTTAAGGTGGGACCAATCCTAGTCGTTAGCGCGCGCTGAAGAAATAGAGACAGTTTCAAAAACTACCTTTCATTGACTTTCTAACGGTATCAATCCGTTTGAGTTACATCGGTTGCGTCACATATTCGTACAAACATTTATTTAGCCATTTATTTCTGATATTACTAGGTTGCATTGCTTTTAACAGTGAAACGACTGATTGTGCGACTTAATTGAACTGATTTTGGACTTTGACCTTATAAATGTGATAAATGAGACAATTGGACTCCAAGAAATAACATTCTTCTTAATTTGACATGATTGATTATACTCAGCAGTTACACTGGGCGCTGTGGCAGCGCTTTATTTAAAAATTTAGATAAATAAGTCATTTTGTACTGTGGGACCAATCCTAGCCGTTAGCGCGCGCTGAAGAAATAGAGACAGTTTCAAAAACTACATTTCATTGACTTTCTAACGGTATCAGTCCGTTTGAGTTACAACGGTTGCGTCACATATACGTACCAACATGTATTTAGCGATGTTTTTCTGATATTACTAGGTTGCATCGCTTTTAACAGTGAAACGATTGACTGTGGGACTTAATTGAACTGATTTTGGACTTTGACCTTATAAAGGTGATAAATGAGACAATTGGACTCCAAGAAATGACATTCTTCTTAATTTGACATAATTGCTTGAACTCAGCAGTTACACTGGGCGCTGTGGCAGCGCTTTATTTAAAAATTTAGATAAATAAGTCATTTTGTACTGTGGGAACAATCCTAGCCGTTAGCGCGCGCTGAAGAAATGGAGACAGTTTACAAAACTACATTTCATTGACTTTTTAACGGTATCAGTCCGTTTGAGTTACAACGGTTGCGTCACATATTCGGGTAAGTTAACATGACAATCTTACAAAATCGTACGTGACATAAGTCCCAACTTCAATATAAAGCAGTAAAAATTGACAATCTTTGCTATATTTTGTGCCAATTTTGGCAACTTGTCATTCATTTTGTACAATATATTGCTATTCGTTACTGTTTGCACTTATGCCTTGAACAAAACCTATTCTGCATTATCTAAGCTACACCTTTTACTACATTTTTACAACTGGTGTGCAATATTCAGCCAGCGGCAGAAGCATTTCAATGCACTACCTTTAAAAATCCCTGAACTTTGCCGCCATTGTGTGGTCCGTCATTTTTAAGACCTAGCTAATGACAATCTCGTCCCCGGGGCCGGTTTACTTTTTTGACAATCTTGGGCGAAGCCCTGGGGAAGAGGTTGATCACGTAAACAAGCAAACTGCAAATTTGCAGAAGCCATCATGAAATGAAGTCTTTTGCCTCCCTCTCTTCTCCTAGCTAGCTTTCTCTTTTCTCTTTCAATATGGTTAGCAATAATATTATAAGTTTTAATTTCTAATGCTTAGCTAGCCAGATATGTTTTGCAATTTGTATGCTTCCTTTTGTGTTTGTTTGCTTCCTAATGTGTTTTGGTAGCTAGCTACACATAAAAAGTGATTGTGTCCTGTGTGTGATATCCTGTACAAATTTATAGAACTTTTTGAATGTTTACGAGCTTGCTGAGGAAAGGTCTTTTTCAGTCCATTTCTTTCTACTACGGAAACATTGTGTTGAGGCTTTAAACTAATCAAGTGTAGATGGATACCTTCTGATTGACATATATATTCATATAAAGTCGTACCGATACCTTCATGCGAAGAACCAGACTACCTTATGTGTATTAATTAATGCGGGATAAGTTCGTGTCGGATTAATTTTTGCGGGATTACTTTTTGAGAATTTGGCCCCTTTTCGCAAAGTTAAGTCCCGCAAAAAGGATTTTGGGAAGTCGTCTATTCGCAAAAATATATCCCGCAAAAATATCTGTGAACTGGCATTTGCAAAATGGCATTTTTTTATACATTAAATAACTTTAATAACATTTTTTGAAATTCTAGATGATTTGTGAGATTTAGAATTATTAAAATACAGTGCAAAAAACAAATGTTACCCTTTGATCTTTGTTTAGCGTACTCTTGAATCCTCCGATTCACCAAAAAAATATTGTATATATTTCTTTTACATGTTATAAACATTCGCAAAAATAAATCCTGTAAAACTTATTTTTTTTGGACGTTCTTTTATTTTGCATTTTACGTTAATTCCAGCTCTTTTTTAATTTTCGCTGTAACTTTCGCTGTAAATTTAATACAAATTCACTTTAGACAAAGGATATAAGCAAAAATAGGTTATATATATACTATAAATTCACGATCTTTAATTCTGCAATTTCAATAAAAAAGTGTTATAGACTATACAAGAGAAAGAAGTGTGTTCCAGCAGCTGCCGATTTATCGTGCAGACATAGGTGCAAGTCCTGTCACTTCTATTTTTTTATTGACGTTTACATACACATTTTTGTTTATAAGAACCAGTAAAATCTGACTTGAGACTGGTTGTTCTTATTTTTTGCAAGTCCTGTCACTGATATGTTCTTATTTTGTTCTTATTCGTAAGAAGTTCTTATTTTGTTCTTATTCGTAAGAAAATGACTTCAGAATTTAGCCTCATTTTGTTCTTATATATTTTTCTGGAAATTGTGCTTATTGCGGGTGGGATGTTTCAGCAGCTTCACGCACATTATTTTTCTGTGACAATTGCTATATATAAATACATTGCGGAGTGACGTAATGTTTTGATTTTGCCTCTAGAAGTATATGCACATGCGCCACGCATATATATGTACAACTATAATAATTTGCTTTTCACATATATATATAGATTTTAAAATATTATCCGCAAATCTAGCTTTAATTTCCAGAAACCTGCCAACTCCGGTTGCATCAAAGCCATAAAATTATTTTGTGGATATTCAAGGCTTGAAATGAGAAGTTCTGACTCTGAAATATGTTATTGTTATGTTAATTGTTAATGTTCTATGTAACTATTCATGCGAGTTTCATGCGAGAAAATAACAATATATAATATAGTTGGCAAGCTTGAACCTGGATTTCCTACGAAGGTGTCTTACGTTAGACGATCAAGGCTTTGTTACATATATTAAGAACGTAATGTTGCAATTTCGCAACTAATTTGTACTACAAATCTGTTAAAATAAATGGTAAACATCCAAAATATTTTCTTCTCTAAATTTCTAAGAAAAGTTTCATCTCACAAAAACATTTTTATCACGTTGACATACTATATATACACTTTATTACATACTATATAAACAATGCCAAATTTAAACAGTTCACACAGAAATTGCCAAAAATATGAAGTGTTTAGCCATTTTTGTTGCAAAAGTTTAAAATTGGCATTGTTTATATAAGCGTATTTTAAAGGGGAAGTAACCTCAAAAATGTGAATTTTTTTTTTTCGACTACGTATTTGTATTTGAACTTATAAAATCCGAAAAATAACACATAAACACAAGAATTTATCTCTAAATACCTATATTCCCTGTTCATATCTCCGCAAAAACTTCGTTTTTGAAAAAAGCGCGTCAAAATAAAAAAGACTGGGTTCTAATTTTAATATGACGTTTTATAGTTCAAAACAATGCGCTAGCTAGGCGAGGCCCTATGTTGATGCTTATAATGCAAGACTTTCGAATAAGAAACAAAAAAATGCATCATAGTTTCTTGTCCAGTGACGAAGAAAACACTGTTCCAGACATTTCGGCTCTAAAGTCATTTAGTTTTGAGCCTGAAATGTCGTTGGAAGATCAAGATAAATTTTTAAGTTCAAACCATGAAGACGAAGTTATACAAAAAGAAGGCAATCGAATTGGAAACAATAATTGGTGTAAATGAGGTGGTCACTGTAGACCTATGAGTTCATTCTCTGAAAGTTTGTGCTGCAAAGATAATAATGAAATTCCTGACGACTGCTTCGAAAGTACAAATAATTTCGCCAAATATAAAGTCTTTCATATTTATAATCATGACTGAAGTGATATCCATTTTATATCTTTAACATCCTTCTGTCTTCAAATAATTGAAATTGTTAAATTGAATCGTGTTAAAAATAAAAAGTCCGATATAAAAGGAATTACATTCTCCATACGCACAACATGATAAAAAGTTTCTCACCAAGAATAAACTTTTCAACAAAATCTTTTGTGAAAAAAAAACATCTTGCTCTCCATCCGAAATATTTTATGCAACTGCATCTTTGAAATTCAATGAAGAAGGCCCGGAAAGCAACAATGATGAAGGGATTAAAAAAAATAGAATACCGAAGATGCGTTCTAATAAAGAAATACAATAGTGAGATGTGCTCTGAATGAGTGTACGTGAACAGGGGGTAAATTTTAAATTTCCCATTTTAGGAAAAACATGTATTACAGATTTGATGGGTACATAATCGATTAGAAAAAGATGTTCAAAAAGATACCATCGTGTGCTTTATGGGCAATCCGCAATAAATACTCTAAAGCCGATAGATATTTCCGAATTGTTGTCATTACCCCCGTCTGTCAAGGCATGCATGCGACGAAGAAAACATTTACTTGTTGTGAGGTGCATAATTTTTGAACTTGAAAGTCAAAGTAAGTTTGCAAAAAAATGAATCAATGAGACGAAGTTATTAGTAGGAAATCATTAATGTTAAAAGAAAGAATTATCATTGTGTAAAATATAATTTTTGTTTGCTTGGTATGTAATTGTTGGTTACGAACACGAAGTTTATACCGAGCTTGTATCTTTTTATTTTGATAAACAAATACGAAAGAAGCATGTGTTTGGTTGATACATACAAAATCAAATGATTTACGCAAATCAGGTAATTGCCTGAAGATCTCTTTCAAAGCAGTCTGGCTCAAAGTGCGTGGAACATATATAAAATCCTGAATCCTTAGGCAAGGGACCAGTTCTTCTAATGTTATGTGACCATCTTTTTCGAAGCTCGTTTTTTTTCTCTGCGCTGGGAATTTTGAAAAAAACTACAACATCGTCAACATTTTCTTTTGATTTATTATTACCAGTTCTGTTAGTGCAGTTGATGGCGGCGCAATTTGGCATGTTTTCAAGCAGTTTCAAACTCGAATGTTTAAGTAAATTAGCAACTAATACTACTACCACCAGCAGCACACTACACTTTCTGAACTAAAAAATGTCATAATTTCAACTCGACCCAATCCTTTTAAAATCGCAAAGGGGTCAGAATAACGAAGCGATTTCACGCGTAGTAAACACAACTTTTTACTAAGTTAGTGAAACTTTTATATGAAAAGAAATAGGTATTTCAAGTTTTTTTTGTTGCGGCTACTGTTTTTTTAAATAAAAAATTAGAGGTTACTTCCCCTTTAAATAACATTTTCCAACAGTTATATTTTCAGAAAAAAAAATTGTCAAATTCATTGATTCATTGACAAGGTCAAATTTTCCTGAATTTAAAATCATACTCATGTTTGTAAAAAACAGATGATTTTTTTCTTTCACTTGTATATAGTGATGTAATTACATAGAATACATGCCTAGAATTATAATTTAAATATGTAACACAGATACTCAAGTATGGAATAATAAGGAACAAGAATTTTCGAGCATCATATAAAAGCGCAATGTAGATATGGTGAGTGGGTACACATCTGCATTGCAGTTTTATTTTATTAAAGTATATATTGCTACTTTTCTTCTTTGAAAGAACGACAGTTTTTTATCATCATAATAAATCCTGCAACGCAGATATGCAGATACGTACTTTTAAAAAAGGAGATATTTTCGAGCATCTCATAAAGACGGCAACATAGAAATGCAGACACAGTATATAAGTGGGTACGTCTGTCTTGCAGTTTAATTCCAATTAAAAGACATTTCCGTACGTATTCTAAAGTTAGGTCCTAACTTTTGGTGATTAGGAAAGTACATAAATATATACTTGCAAGATTTCCAAGCACGATTGCTGATAATGATAAGAACACCTGTAAAATAAATTCTAGAAGGATCGTAGGCATTTTCAAGTTAAAAATAATAAGTTCTTATTTAAAAATATAACTTAATCACAATGTTTACACAAAGTTTCTTAACTTGCCTGAGCCAATTATAAGATAAGATAATTTTATTAATCAATAATAGCTGTACAGTTCTAATAATTAAATAAATTGGTAATATGAATAGAGAAGAAAAAAACTATTTTTGAAGGGAGACCTTACCTAATAGCAGAAGCTAGGACAAGGATAAGGCCACCCTTGGACGAGTACAATAGACGGCACAGGACACACAAGACGGCACGAATATATATAATCACCAGATAAATGAACCGTGTGAGAACAAAGGGAAAATTTGTTACAAATTAATAAGAGGCAATAAAATACTTCTTTAGATCACTTTTAAGACCAAAGTAATCTATGGAAACAAATTTTTTAGTCATTGATGTCTGTATCTTATTCCAGGATTTAATGGTGTTAAATCTAATAGAATTTTTACCAAAACAAACGGTATTGACAGTAGGTAGATTGATCAAGCCAGCCTTTTCTGCACGAGTGCTCTGGGCATGGTTGAAGTCAACCACAAAAGTATTCTGGATAGTAGCAGGCATTTTATCATGAAAGAGCTTATGCAAAAACAGAATGTTCTGACACTGGACAATATCATTGAATTTGAGGATTTCCAGATATAATATATATAGCTAGCTTTTTTACAGACCTTAACAACAAATTATCTACTCTTCCAAATTCCCCACGTAGTAAGAAAAATTACACTGAGACTCCTGCGAACCAGGACGATAAAGCCATATGCCTCAAAACTTGGTTAGACCTTTTATGTAGCTAGCTAGCTAGCTCTAAAAGCTTCAACAATACATTAGGGTAGATATATATATAATTAGTAATCACTACTAGCGCTAAAACTAGAAATGCTAAATAAACTAACTTGGTATACTACATTTCACATCAATTTTCTTTCTTGATCCAACATCATTATGTAATTTAACCTTTCTCAAACCTTTGAAATTAGATTTTCTGAAGAAATATCACGGCCATTATTCCTAGCCACAAAGAAATTGCAGACCAGATAGCGCGTTATAAATTTACTCGCCAAACATATGCCTTAACTTTGGCGAGTTAAAAAAACCTGGAGCCGTAGAATGCACCTTAACGTCGCCGAGTTTGACCTTGTAAATGTGATAAATGAGACAATTGGACTCCAAGAAATAACATTCTTCTTAATTTGACATGATTGCTTGAACTCAGCAGTTACACTGGGCGCTGTGGCAGCGCTTTATTTAAAAATTTAGATAAATAAGTCATTTTGTACTGTGGAACCAATCCTAGCCGTTAGCGCGCGCTGAAGAAATAGAGACAGTTTCAAAAGCTATATGTCATTGACTTTCTAACGGTATCAACCCGTTTGAGTTACAACGGTTGCGTCACATATTCCTACCAACATGCATTTAGCGATATTTTTCTAATATTACTAGGTTGCACCGCTTTTAACAGTGAAACGATTGACTGTGGGACTTAATTGAACTGATTTTGAACTTTGAACTTATAAATGTGATAAATGTGATAAATGAGACAATTGGACTCCAAGAAATAACATTCTTCTTAATTTGACATGATTGCTGGAACTCAGCGATTACACTGGGCGCTGTGGTAGCGCTTTATTTAAAAATTTAAATAAATAAGTCATTTTTTACTGTGGGACCAATCCTAGCCGTTAGCGCGCGCTGAAGAAATGGAGACAGTTTACAAAACTACATTTCATTGACTTTGTACCGGAATCAGTTCGTTTGAGTTACAACGGTTGCGTCACATAAATTGGTAAGTTAACATGACAATCTTACAAAATCGTACGTGACATAAGTCCCAACTTCAATATAAAGCAGTAAAAATTGACAATCTTTGCTATATTTTGTGCCAATTTTGGCAACTTGTCATTCATTTTGTACAATATATTGCTATTCGTTACTGTTTGCACTTGTGCCTTGAACAAAACCTATTCTGCATTATCTAAGCTACACCTTTTACTACATTTTTACAACTGGTGTGCAATATTCAGCCAGCGGCAGAAGCATTTCAATGCACTACCTTTAAAAATCCCTGAACTTTGCCGCCATTGTGTGGTCCGTCATTTTTAAGACCTAGCTAATGACAATCTCGTCCCCGGGGCCGGTTTACTTTTTTGACAATCTTGGGCGAAGCCCTGGGGAAGAGGTTGATCACGTAAACAAGCAAACTGCAAATTTGCAGAAGCCATCATGAAATGAAGTCTTTTGCCTCCCTCTCTTCTCCTAGCTAGCTTTCTCTTTTCTCTTTCAATATGGTTAGCAATAATATTATAAGTTTTAATTTCTAATGCTTAGCTAGCCAGATATGTTTTGCAATTTGTATGCTTCCTTTTGTGTTTGTTTGCTTCCTAATGTGTTTTGGTAGCTAGCTACACATAAAAAGTGATTGTGTCCTGTGTGTGATATCCTGTACAAATTTATAGAACTTTTTGAATGTTTACGAGCTTGCTGAGGAAAGGTCTTTTTCAGTCCATTTCTTTCTACTACGGAAACATTGTGTTGAGGCTTTAAACTAATCAAGTGTAGATGGATACCTTCTGATTGACATATATATTCATATAAAGTCGTACCGATACCTTCATGCGAAGAACCAGACTACCTTATGTGTATTAATTAATGCGGGATAAGTTCGTGTCGGATTAATTTTTGCGGGATTACTTTTTGAGAATTTGGCCCCTTTTCGCAAAGTTAAGTCCCGCAAAAAGGATTTTGGGAAGTCGTCTATTCGCAAAAATATATCCCGCAAAAATATCTGTGAACTGGCATTTGCAAAATGGCATTTTTTTATACATTAAATAACTTTAATAACATTTTTTGAAATTCTAGATGATTTGTGAGATTTAGAATTATTAAAATACAGTGCAAAAAACAAATGTTACCCTTTGATCTTTGTTTAGCGTACTCTTGAAACCTCCGATTCACCAAAAAAAATATTGTATATATTTCTTTTACATGTTATAAACATTCGCAAAAATAAATCCTGTAAAACTTATTTTTTTTGGACGTTCTTTTATTTTGCATTTTACGTTAATTCCAGCTCTTTTTTAATTTTCGCTGTAAATTTCGCTGTAAATTTAATACAAATTCACTTTAGACAAAGGATATAAGCAAAAATAGGTTATATATATACTATAAATTCACGATCTTTAATTCTGCAATTTCAATAAAAAAGTGTTATAGACTATACAAGAGAAAGAAGTGTGTTCCAGCAGCTGCCGATTTATCGTGCAGACATAGGTGCAAGTCCTGTCACTTCTATTTTTTTATTGACGTTTACATACACATTTTTGTTTATAAGAACCAGTAAAATCTGACTTGAGACTGGTTGTTCTTATTTTTTGCAAGTCCTGTCACTGATATGTTCTTATTTTGTTCTTATTCGTAGAAGTTCTTATTTGTTCTTATTCGTAAGAAAATGACTTCAGAATTTAGCCTCATTTTGTTCTTATATATTTTTCTGGAAATTGTGCTTATTGCGGGTGGGATGTTTCAGCAGCTTCACGCACATTATTTTTCTGTGACAATTGCTATATATAAATACATTGCGGAGTGACGTAATGTTTTGATTTTGCCTCTAGAAGTATATGCACATGCGCCACGCATATATATGTACAACTATAATAATTTGCTTTTCACATATATATATAGATTTTAAAATATTATCCGCAAATCTAGCTTTAATTTCCAGAAACCTGCCAACTCCGGTTGCATCAAAGCCATAAAATTATTTTGTGGATATTCAAGGCTTGAATGAGAAGTTCTGACTCTGAATTATGTTATTGTTTATGTTAATTGTTATTGTTCTATGTAACTATTCATGCGAGTTTCATGCGAGAAAAATAACAATATATAATATAGTTGGCAAGCTTGAACCTGGATTTCCTACGAAGGTGTCTTACGTTAGACGATCAAGGCTTTGTTACATATATTAAGAACGTAATGTTGCAATTTCGCAACTAATTTGTACTACAAATCTGTTAAAATAAATGGTAAACATCCAAAATATTTTCTTCTCTAAATTTCTAAGAAAAGTTTCATCTCACAAAAACATTTTTATCACGTTGACATACTATATATACACTTTATTACATACTATATAAACAATGCCAAATTTAAACAGTTTCACACAGAAATTGCCAAAATATGAAGTGTTTAGGCCATTTTTGTTGCAAAAGTTTAAAATTGGCATTGTTTATATAAGCGTATTTTAAAGGGGAAGTAACCTCAAAAATGTGAATTTTTTTTTTTCGACTACGTATTTGTATTTGAACTTATAAAATCCGAAAAATAACACATAAACACAAGAATTTATCTCTAAATACCTATATTCCCTGTTCATATCTCCGCAAAAACTTCGTTTTTGAAAAAAGCGCGTCAAAATAAAAAAGACTGGGTTCTAATTTTAATATGACGTTTTATAGTTCAAAACAATGCGCTAGCTAGGCGAGGCCCTATGTTGATGCTTATAATGCAAGACTTTCGAATAAGAAACAAAAAAATGCATCATAGTTTCTTGTCCAGTGACGAAGAAAACACTGTTCTAGACATTTCGGCTCTAAAGTCATTTAGTTTTGAGCCTGAAATGTCGTTGGAAGATCAAGATAAATTTTTAAGTTCAAACCATGAAGACGAAGTTATACAAAAAGAAGGCAATCGAATTGGAAACAATAATTGGTGTAAATGAGGTGGTCACTGTAGACCTATGAGTTCATTCTCTGAAAGTTTGTGCTGCAAAGATAATAATGAAATTCCTGACGACTGCTTCGAAAGTACAAATAATTTCGCCAAATATAAAGTCTTTCATATTTATAATCATGACTGAAGTGATATCCATTTTATATCTTTAACATCCTTCTGTCTTCAAATAATTGAAATTGTTAAATTGAATCGTGTTAAAAATAAAAAGTCCGATATAAAAGGAATTACATTCTCCATACGCACAACATGATAAAAAGTTTCTCACCAAGAATAAACTTTTCAACAAAATCTTTTGTGAAAAAAAAACATCTTGCTCTCCATCCGAAATATTTTATGCAACTGCATCTTTGAAATTCAATGAAGAAGGCCCGGAAAGCAACAATGATGAAGGGATTAAAAAAAATAGAATACCGAAGATGCGTTCTAATAAAGAAATACAATAGTGAGATGTGCTCTGAATGAGTGTACGTGAACAGGGGGTAAATTTTAAATTTCCCATTTTAGGAAAAACATGTATTACAGATTTGATGGGTACATAATCGATTAGAAAAAGATGTTCAAAAAGATACCATCGTGTGCTTTATGGGCAATCCGCAATAAATACTCTAAAGCCGATAGATATTTCCGAATTGTTGTCATTACCCCCGTCTGTCAAGGCATGCATGCGACGAAGAAAACATTTACTTGTTGTGAGGTGCATAATTTTTGAACTTGAAAGTCAAAGTAAGTTTGCAAAAAAATGAATCAATGAGACGAAGTTATTAGTAGGAAATCATTAATGTTAAAAGAAAGAATTATCATTGTGTAAAATATAATTTTTGTTTGCTTGGTATGTAATTGTTGGTTACGAACACGAAGTTTATACCGAGCTTGTATCTTTTTATTTTGATAAACAAATACGAAAGAAGCATGTGTTTGGTTGATACATACAAAATCAAATGATTTACGCAAATCAGGTAATTGCCTGAAGATCTCTTTCAAAGCAGTCTGGCTCAAAGTGCGTGGAACATATATAAAATCCTGAATCCTTAGGCAAGGGACCAGTTCTTCTAATGTTATGTGACCATCTTTTTCGAAGCTCGTTTTTTTTCTCTGCGCTGGGAATTTTGAAAAAAACTACAACATCGTCAACATTTTCTTTTGATTTATTATTACCAGTTCTGTTAGTGCAGTTGATGGCGGCGCAATTTGGCATGTTTTCAAGCAGTTTCAAACTCGAATGTTTAAGTAAATTAACAACTAATACTACTACCACCAGCAGCACACTACACTTTCTGAACTAAAAAATGTCATAATTTCAACTCGACCCAATCCTTTTAAAATCGCAAAGGGGTCAGAATAACGAAGCGATTTCACGCGTAGTAAACACAACTTTTTACTAAGTTAGTGAAACTTTTATATGAAAAGAAATAGGTATTTCAAGTTTTTTTTGTTGCGGCTACTGTTTTTTTAAATAAAAAATTAGAGGTTACTTCCCCTTTAAATAACATTTTCCAACAGTTATATTTTCAGAAAAAAAAATTGTCAAATTCATTGACAAGGTCAAATTTTCCTGAATTTAAAATCATACTCATGTTTGTAAAAAACAGATGATTTTTTTCTTTCACTTGTATATAGTGATGTAATTACATAGAATACATGCCTAGAATTATAATTTAAATATGTAACACAGATACTCAAGTATGGAATAATAAGGAACAAGAATTTTCGAGCATCATATAAAAGCGCAATGTAGATATGGTGAGTGGGTACACATCTGCATTGCAGTTTTATTTTATTAAAGTATATATAGCTACTTTTCTTCTTTGAAAGAACGACAGTTTTTTATCATCATAATAAATCCTGCAACGCAGATATGCAGATACGCACTTTTAAAAAAGGAGATATTTTCGAGCATCTCATAAAGACGGCAACATAGAAATGCAGACACAGTATATAAGTGGGTACGTCTGTCTTGCAGTTTAATTCCAATTAAAAAACATTTCCGTACGTATTCTAAAGTTAGGTCCTAACTTTTGGTGATTAGGAAAGTACATAAATATATACTTGCAAAATTTCCAAGCACGATTGCTGATAATGATAAGAACACCTGTAAAATAAATTCTAGAAGGATCGTAGGCATTTTCAAGTTAAATATAATAAGTTCTTATTTAAAAATATAACTTAATCACAATGTTTACACAACGTTTCTTAACTTGCCTGAGCCAATTATAAGATAAGATAATTTTATTAATCAATAATAGCTGTACAGTTCTAATAATTAAATAAATTGGTAATATGAATAGAGAAGAAAAAAACTATTTTTGAAGGGAGACCTTACCTAATAGCAGAAGCTAGGACAAGGATAAGGCCACCCTTGGACGAGTACAATAGACGGCACAGGACACACAAGACGGCACGAATATATATAATCACCAGATAAATGAACCGTGTGAGAACAAAGGGAAAATTTGTTACAAATTAATAAGAGGCAATAAAATACTTCTTTAGATCACTTTTAAGACCAAAGTAATCTATGGAAACAAATTTTTTAGTCATTGATGTCTGTATCTTATTCCAGGATTTAATGGTGTTAAATCTAATAGAATTTTTACCAAAACAAACGGTATTGACAGTAGGAAGATTGATCAAGCCAGCCTTTTCTGCACGAGTGCTCTGGGCATGGTTGAAGTCAACCACAAAAGTATTCTGGATAGTAGCAGGCATTTTATCATGAAAGAGCTTATGCAAAAACAGAATGTTCTGACACTGGACAATATCATTGAATTTGAGGATTTCCAGATATAATATATATAGCTAGCTTTTTTACAGACCTTAACAACAAATTATCTACTCTTCCAAATTCCCCACGTAGTAAGAAAAATTACACTGAGACTCCTGCGAACCAGGACGATAAAGCCATATGCCTCAAAACTTGGTTAGACCTTTTATGTAGCTAGCTAGCTAGCTCTAAAAGCTTCAACAATACATTAGGGTAGATATATATATAATTAGTAATCACTACTAGCGCTAAAACTAGAAATGCTAAATAAACTAACTTGGTATACTACATTTCACATCAATTTTCTTTCTTGATCCAACATCATTATGTAATTTAACCTTTCTCAAACCTTTGAAATTAGATTTTCTGAAGAAATATCACGGCCATTATTCCTAGCCACAAAGAAATTGCAGACCAGATAGCGCGTTATAAATTTACTCGCCAAACATATGCCTTAACTTTGGCGAGTTAAAAAAACCTGGAGCCGTAGAATGCACCTTAACGTCGCCGAGTTTGACCTTGTAAATGTGATAAATGAGACAATTGGACTCCAAGAAATAACATTCTTCTTAATTTGACATGATTGCTTGAACTCAGCAGTTACACTGGGCGCTGTGGCAGCGCTTTATTTAAAAATTTAGATAAATAAGTCATTTTGTACTGTGGAACCAATCCTAGCCGTTAGCGCGCGCTGAAGAAATAGAGACAGTTTCAAAAGCTATATGTCATTGACTTTCTAACGGTATCAACCCGTTTGAGTTACAACGGTTGCGTCACATATTCCTACCAACATGCATTTAGCGATATTTTTCTAATATTACTAGGTTGCACCGCTTTTAACAGTGAAACGATTGACTGTGGGACTTAATTGAACTGATTTTGAACTTTGAACTTATAAATGTGATAAATGAGACAATTGGACTCCAAGAAATAACATTCTTCTTAATTTGACATGATTGCTGGAACTCAGCGATTACACTGGGCGCTGTGGTAGCGCTTTATTTAAAAATTTAAATAAATAAGTCATTTTTTACTGTGGGACCAATCCTAGCCGTTAGCGCGCGCTGAAGAAAGGGAGACAGTTTACAAAACTACATTTCATTGACTTTGTACCGGTATCAGTCCGTTTGAGTTACAACGGTTGCGTCACATAAATTTTTAAATTCAAACCATGAAGACGAAGTTATACAAAAAGAAGGCAATCGAATTGGAAACAATAATTGGTGTAAATGAGGTGGTCACTGTAGACCTATGAGTTCATTCTCTGAAAGTTTGTGCTGCAAAGATAATAATGAAATTCCTGACGACTGCTTCGAAAGTACAAATAATTTCGCCAAATATAAAGTCTTTCATATTTATAATCATGACTGAAGTGATATCCATTTTATATCTTTAACATCCTTCTGTCTTCAAATAATTGAAATTGTTAAATTGAATCGTGTTAAAAATAAAAAGTCCGATATAAAAGGAAATACATTCTCCATACGCACAACATGATAAAAAGTTTCTCACCAAGAATAAACTTTTCAACAAAATCTTTTGTGAAAAAAAAACATCTTGCTCTCCATCCGAAATATTTGATGCAACTGCATCTTTGAAATTCAATGAAGAAGGCCCGGAAAGCAACAATGATGAAGGGATTAAAAAAAATAGAATACCGAAGATGCGTTCTAATAAAGAAATACAATAGTGAGATCTGCTCTGAATGAGTGTACGTGAACAGGGGGTAAATTTTAAATTTCCCATTTTAGGAAAAACATGTATTACAGATTTGATGGGTACATAATCGATTAGAAAAAGATGTTCAAAAAGATACCATCGTGTGCTTTATGGGCAATCCGCAATAAATACTCTAAAGCCGATAGATATTTCCGAATTGTTGTCATTACCCCCGTCTGTCAAGGCATGCATGCGACGAAGAAAACATTTACTTGTTGTGAGGTGCATAATTTTTGAACTTGAAAGTCAAAGTAAGTTTGCAAAAAAATGAATCAATGAGACGAAGTTATTAGTAGGAAATCATTAATGTTAAAAGAAAGAATTATCATTGTGTAAAATATAATTTCTGTTTGCTTGGTATGTAATTGTTGGTTACAAACACGAAGTTTATACCGAGCTTGTATCTTTTTATTTTGATAAACAAATACGAAAGAAGCATGTGTTTGGTTGATACATACAAAATCAAATGATTTACGTAAATCAGGTAATTGCCTGAAGATCTCTTTCAAAGCAGTCTGGCTCAAAGTGCATGGAACATATATAAAATCTTGAATCCTTAGGCAAGGGACCAGTTCTTCTAATGTTATGTGACCATCTTTTTCGAAGCTCGTTTTTTTTCTCTGCGCTGGGAATTTTGAAAAAAACTACAACATCGTCAACATTTTCTTTTGATTTATTATTACCAGTTCTGTTAGTGCAGTTGATGGCGGCGCAATTTGGCATGTTTTCAAGCAGTTTCAAACTCGAATGTTTAAGTAAATTAGCAACTAATACTACTACCACCGCCAGCACACTACACTTTCTGAACTAAAAAATGTCATAATTTCAACTCGACCCAATCCTTTTAAAATCGCAAAGGGGTCAGAATAACGAAGCGATTTCACGCGTAGTAAACACAACTTTTTACTAAGTTAGTGAAACTTTTATATGAAAAGAAATAGGTATTTCAAGTTTTTTTTGTTGCGGCTACTGTTTTTTTAAATAAAAAATTAGAGGTTACTTCCCCTTTAAATAACATTTTCCAACAGTTATATTTTCAGAAAAAAAAATTGTCAAATTCATTGATTCATTGACAAGGTCAAATTTT
This sequence comes from Hydractinia echinata, assembly GCA_030067915.1. NCBI lineage: Eukaryota > Metazoa > Cnidaria > Hydrozoa > Anthoathecata > Hydractiniidae > Hydractinia > Hydractinia echinata. The sequence goes on along the minus strand of JASGCC010001072.1, from coordinate 4,910 downwards.
CCTGAATTTAAAATCATACTCATGTTTGTAAAAAACAGATGATTTTTTTCTTTCACTTGTATATAGTGATGTAATTACATAGAATACATGCCTAGAATTATAATTTAAATATGTAACACAGATACTCAAGTATGGAATAATAAGGAACAAGAATTTTCGAGCATCATATAAAAGCGCAATGTAGATATGGTGAGTGGGTACACATCTGCATTGCAGTTTTATTTTATTAAAGTATATATAGCTACTTTTCTTCTTTGAAAGAACGACAGTTTTTTATCATCATAATAAATCCTGCAACGCAGATATGCAGATACGCACTTTTAAAAAAGGAGATATTTTCGAGCATCTCATAAAGACGGCAACATAGAAATGCAGACACAGTATATAAGTGGGTACGTCTGTCTTGCAGTTTAATTCCAATTAAAAAACATTTCCGTACGTATTCTAAAGTTAGGTCCTAACTTTGGGTGATTAGGAAAGTACACAAATATATTACTTGCAAAATTTCCAAGCACGATTGCTGATAATGATAAGAACACCTGTAAAAAAAATTCTAGAAGGATCGTAGGCATTTTTCAAGTTAAAAATAATAAGTTTCTTATTTAAAATATAACTTAATCACAATGTTTACACAACGTTTCTTAACTTGCCTGAGCCAATTATAAGATAAGATAATTTTATTAATCAATAATAGCTGTACAGTTCTAAATAATTAAATAAATTGGTAATATGAATAGAGAAGAAAAAAACTATTTTTGAAGGGAGACCTTACCTAATAGCAGAAGCTAGGACAAGGATAAGGCCACCCTTGGACGAGTACAATAGACGGCACAGGACACACAAGACGGCACGAATATATATAATCACCAGATAAATGAACCGTGTGAGAACAAAGGGAAAATTTGTTACAAATTAATAAGAGGCAATAAAATACTTCTTTAGATCACTTTTAAGACCAAAGTAATCTATGGAAACAAATTTTTTAGTCATTGATGTCTGTATCTTATTCCAGGATTTAATGGTGTTAAATCTAATAGAATTTTTACCAAAAACAAACGGTATTGACAGTAGGAAGATTGATCAAGCCAGCCTTTTCTGCACGAGTGCTCTGGGCATGGTTGAAGTCAACCACAAAGTATTCTGGATAGTAGCAGGCATTTTATCATGAAAGAGCTTATGCAAAAACAGAATGTTCTGACACTGGACAATATCATTGAATTTGAGGATTTCCAGATATAATATATATAGCTAGCTTTTTTACAGACCTTAACAACAAATTATCTACTCTTCCAAATTCCCCACGTAGTAAGAAAAATTACACTGAGACTCCTGCGAACCAGGACGATAAAGCCATATGCCTCAAAACTTGGTTAGACCTTTTATGTAGCTAGCTAGCTAGCTCTAAAAGCTTCAACAATACATTAGGGTAGATATATATATAATTAGTAATCACTACTAGCGCTAAAACTAGAAATGCTAATAAACTAACTTGGTATACTACATTTCACATCAATTTTCTTTCTTTTGATCCAACATCATTATGTAATTTAACCTTTCTCAAACCTTTGAAATTAGATTTCTGAAGAAATATCACGGCCATTATTCCTAGCCACAAAGAAATTTGCAGACCAGATAGCGCGTTATAAATTTACTCGCCAAACATATGCCTTAACTTTGGCGAGTTAAAAAAACCTGGAGCCGAAGAATGCACCTTAACGTCGCCGAGTTTTGACCTTGTAAATGTGATAAATGAGACAATTGGACTCCAAGAAATAACATTCTTCTTAATTTGACATGATTGCTTGAACTCAGCAGTTACACTGGGCGCTGTGGCAGCGCTTTATTTAAAAATTTAGATAAATAAGTCATTTTGTACTGTGGAACCAATCCTAGCCGTTAGCGCGCGCTGAAGAAATAGAGACAGTTTCAAAAGCTATATGTCATTGACTTTCTAACGGTATCAACCCGTTTGAGTTACAACGGTAGCGTCACATATTCCTACCAACATGCATTTAGCGATATTTTCTAATATTACTAGGTTGCAACCGCTTTTAACAGTGAAACGATTGACTGTGGGACTTAATTGAACTGATTTTGAACTTTGAACTTATAAATGTGATAAATGAGACAATTGGACTCCAAGAAATAACATTCTTCTTAATTTGACATGATTGCTGGAACTCAGCGATTACACTGGGCGCTGTGGTAGCGCTTTATTTAAAAATTTAAATAAATAAGTCATTTTTTACTGTGGGACCAATCCTAGCCGTTAGCGCGCGCTGAAGAAATGGAGACAGTTTACAAAACTACATTTCATTGACTTTGTACCGGTATCAGTCCGTTTGAGTTACAACGGTTGCGTCACATATTCGTACCAAGATGTATTTAGGGACATTTTTCTGATATTAGTAGGTTGCATCGCTTTTAACAGTGAAACGATTGATTGTGGGACTTAATTGAACTGATATTGGACTTTGACCTTACAAATGTGATAAATGAGATAATTGGACTCCAAGAAATAACATTCTTCTAAATTGGACATGATTGCTGGAACTCAGCAATTACGCTGGGCGCTGTGGTAGCGCTTTATTTAGAAATTGAGATAAATAAGACATTTTTTACGGTGGGACCAATCCTAGTCGTTAGCGCGCGCTGAAGAAATAGAGACAGTTTCAAAAACTACATTTCATTGACTTTCTAACGGTATCAATCCGTTTGAGTTACAACGGTTGCGTCACATATTCGTACAAACATTTATTTAGCCATATTTTTCTGATATTACTAGGTTGCATTGCTTTTACAGTGAAACGATTGATTGTGTAACTTAATTGAACTGATTTTGGACTTTGACCTTATAAATGTGATAAATGAGACAATTGGACTCCAAGAAATAACATTCTTCTTAATTTGGACATGATTGCTTGAACTCAGCAGTTACACTGGGCGCTGTGGTCAGCGCTTTATTTAAAAAATTTTAGATAAATAGGTCATTTTGTACTGTGGGGACCAATCCATTAGCCGTTTAGCGCGCGCTGAAGAAATAGAGACAGTTTCAAAACTACATTTCATGACTTTCTAAGGGTATTAACCCGTTTGAGTTACAACGGTTGCGTCACATATTCGTACTAACATGTATTTAGGGATATTTTCTGATATTACTATGTTGCATCGCTTTTTAACAGTGAAACGATTGACTGTGGGACTTAATTGAACTGAATACTGGACTTTGACCTTACAAATGTGATAAATGAGACAATTGGACTCCAAGAAAATAACATTCTTCTTAATTGGACATGATTGCTGGAACTCAGCGATTAACTGGGCGCTGTGGTAGCGCTTTATTAAGAAATTGAGATAAATAAGATATTTTTTACGGTGGGACTTAATGCTAGTCCGTTAGCGCGCGCTGAAGAAATAGAGACAGTTTACAAAACTACATTTCATTGACTTTGTAACGGTATCAGTCCGTTTGAGTTACAACGGTTGCGTCACATATTCGTAACAAACATTTATTTAGCCATATTTTTCTGATACTTAAGGTTTCTCAGATAAGATATCACGTGTGTGCGCAGTGAAATCGATTGATGTGTAACTTAAATATAGCTACTTTTTGTGAGTGGTGTGCCTTTAAATGTGATATAATGGACAAGTTGGACTCCAAAAAATAACATTCTCTTAATTTACATGATTGCTTGAAACTCAGCAGTTTACACTGGGCGCTGCTGGCAAGCGCCTTTTTTAAAACTTTAGATAAAATAAGTCATTTTGTACTTGTGGATCAATCCTAGCAGTTAGCGCGCGCTGAGAAATAGAGAAGTCTAGAATGATCTATACATGTGAATTCAATGCTCGTGTAACGTATGATATATATCCTCTCGGTTGCTTCACATATTCTACCAAGATGTATTATTAGATATTTTTCCGATATTACTAGGTTGCACCGCTTTTTAATATATACTGTGGACTTAATTGAACTGAATTTTGCATTTTGAATTATAGAATGTGATAAATGAGGACAAGTTTGCCGACTCCTGAAATAACCATTCTTCTTAATTTGACATATGCTGGAACTCACGTTACATGGCGCTTATGTGAGCTAGTCATTATTTAAATTATCATAAATAAATATTTTAGGCTTGGAACCAATCGCTACCGGTTAGCGCGCGCTGGAAGAATAGAGACGTTCTAAAGCTATCATTTCATGACTTCTACGTTAACTGTTTATTTACACGGTTTGCGTCACATATTGTCATATGCCTTATTCGTCTGATTTTCAACATAAAGTTACCGTACGTGTTACAACATCTGAAAACGATGATTGAGTCTTAATTGAATGATTTTGACATTTGACTTTAATGTGATAATGAGACATTGGATCCAAGAAATCAACTTCTTCTTAATTTGCAACTGATTGCTGGAACTCCAGCTATTACACTGGGGCTTAGGATGCGCATTATTTAAATTTAAGATAAATAATTTTTTACTGTGGACCAATCCTAGCCTTAGCGCGCGCTGAAGAATGAGCAGTTACAAAAACTGACATTTCATTGACTTGTGACTATATGTTGAGTTACAACAGGTTGCGTCACATATTTCTGTACCAAGATGTATTTAGCGATGTCATTTTCATAATATATTACTAGGTTGCTCACGCTCTTTTAACAGTGAAACGATTGACTGTGGGACTTAATGGAGCTGATTATTCGACTTTGACCTTACAAATGTTGAATAAATGATCTCGATAATGGGACTCCAAAAGAAAACATTCTTCTCTCTTGACATATGGTGGAACTCAGCGATTACACTGGGCGCTGTGGTAGCGCTTTATTTAGAAATTGAGATAAGTAAGATATTTTTACGGTGGGACAATCCTAGTCGTTAGGCGCGCGTGTGAATATCCTCTCTTTTGT
>JASGCC010001071.1:0-43829 GCA_030067915.1 Hydractinia echinata | reverse complement strand
AACTACATTCATTGACTTTCTAACAGTATCAGTCCGTTTGAGTTACAACGGTTGCGTCACATATTCGTACCAACATGTATTTAGCGATATTTTTCTGACATTACTAGGTTGCATCGCTTTTAACAGTGAAACGATTGACTGTGGGCTTAATTGAACTGATTTTGGACTTTGACCTTATAAATGTGATAAATGACACAATTGGACTCCAAGAAATAACATTCTTCTTAATTTGACATGATTGCTGGAACTCAGCGATTACACTGGGCGCTGTGGTAGCGCTTTATTTAAAAATTTAGATAAATAAGTCATTTTTTACTGTGGGACCAATCCTAGCCGTTAGCGCGCGCTGAAAAAATAGAGACGGTTTCATAAACTACATTTCATTGACTTTCTAACAGTATCAGTCCGTTTGAGTTACAACGGTTGCGTCACATATTCGTACCAACATGTTTTAGCGATATTTTTCTGACATTACTAGGTTGCATCGCTTTTAACAGTGAAACGATTGACTGTGGGACTTAATTAAACTGATTTTGGACTTTGACCTTATAATGTGATAAATGAGCAATTGGACTCCAAGAAATAACATTCTTCTTAATTTGACATGATTGCTGGAACTCAGCGATTACACTGGGCGCTGTGGTAGCGCTTTATTTAAAAATTTAGATAAATAAGTCATTTTTTACTGTGGGACCAATCCTAGCCGTTAGCGCGCTGAAAAAATAAGACAGTTTCAAAACTACATTTCATTGACTTTCTAACGGTATCAGTCCGTTTGAGTTACAACGGTTGCGTCACATATTCGTACTAACATGTATTTAGCGATATTTTTCTGATATTACTAGGTTGCATCGCTTTTAACAGTGAAACGATTGACTGTGGGGCTTAATTGAACTGATTTTGGACTTTGACCTTATAAATGTGATAAATGACACAATTGGACTCCAAGAAATAACATTCTTCTTAATTTGACATGATTGCTGGAACTCAGCGATTACACTGGGCGCTGTGGTAGCGCTTTATTTAAAAATTTAGATAAATAAGTCATTTTTTACTGTGGGACCAATCCTATCCGTTAGCGAGCGCTGAAAAAATAGAGACGGTTTCATAAACTACATGTCATTGACTTTCTAACAGTATCAGTCCGTTTGAGTTACAACGGTTGCGTCACATATTCGTACCAACATGTATTTAGCGATATTTTTCTGACATTACTAGGTTGCATCGCTTTTAACAGTGAAACGATTGACTGTGGGACTTAATTAAACTGATTTTGGACTTTGACCTTATAAGTGTGATAAATGAGACAATTGGACTCCAAGAAATAACATTCTTCTTAATTTGACATGATTGCTGGAACTCAGCGATTACACTGGGCGCTGTGGTAGCGCTTTATTTAAAAATTTAGATAAATAAGTCATTTTTTACTGTGGGACCAATCCTAGCCGTTAGCGCGCGCTGAAGAAATAAAGACAGTTTCAAACACTACATTTCATTGACTTTCTAACGGTATCAGTCCGTTTGAGTTACAACGGTTGCGTCACATATTCGTACTAACATGTATTTAGCGATATTTTTCTGATATTACTAGGTTGCATCGCTTTTAACAGTGAAACGATTGACTGTGGGGCTTAATTGAACTGATTTTGGACTTTGACCTTATAAATGTGATAAATGACACAATTGGACTCCAAGAAATAACATTCTTCTTAATTTGACATGATTGCTGGAACTCAGCGATTACACTGGGCGCTGTGGTAGCGCTTTATTTAAAATTTAGATAAATAAGTCATTTTTTACTGTGGGACCAATCCTAGCCGTTAGCGCGCGCTGAAAAATAGAGACGGTTTCATAAACTACATTCATTGACTTTCTAACGGTATCAGTCCGTTTGAGTTACAACGGTTGCGTCACATATTCGTACCAACATGTATTTAGCGATATTTTTCTGACATTACTAGGTTGCATCGCTTTTAACAGTGAAACGATTGACTGTGGGACTTAATTGAACTGATTTTGGACTTTGACCTTATAAATGTGATAAATGAGACAATTGGACTCCAAGAAATAACATTCTTCTTAATTTGACATGATTGCTGGAACTCAGCGATTACACTGGGCGCTGTGGTAGCGCTTTATTTAAAAATTTAGATAAATAAGTCATTTTTTACTGTGGGACCAATCCTAGCCGTTAGCGCGCGCTGAAAAATAGAGACGTTTCAAAACTACATTCATTGACTTTCTAACGTATCAGTCCGTTTGAGTTACAACGGTTGCGTCACATATTCGTACCAACATGTATTTAGCGATATTTTTCTGACATTACTAGGTTGCATCGCTTTTAACAGTGAAACGATTGACTGTGGGACTTAATTAACTGATTTTGGACTTTGACCTTATAAATGTGATAAATGACAATTGGACTCCAAGAAATAACATTCTTCTTAATTTGACATGATTGCTGGAACTCAGCGATTACACTGGGCGCTGTGGTAGCGCTTTATTTAAAAATTTAGATAAATAAGTCATTTTTTACTGTGGGACCAATCCTAGCCGTTAGCGCGCGCTGAAAAAAGAGACGGTTTCATAAACTACATTTCATTGACTTTCTAACGTATCAGTCCGTTTGAGTTACAACGGTTGCGTCACATATTCGTACCAACATGTATTAGCGATATTTTTCTGACATTACTAGGTTGCATCGCTTTTAACAGTGAAACGATTGACTGTGGGACTTAATTAAACTGATTTTGGACTTTGACCTTATAAATGTGATAAATGACAATTGGACTCCAAGAAATAACATTCTTCTTAATTTGACATGATTGCTGGAACTCAGCGATTACACTGGGCGCTGTGGTAGCGCTTTATTTAAAAATTTAGATAAATAAGTCATTTTTTACTGTGGGACCAATCCTAGCCGTTAGCGCGCGCTGAAAAATAGAGACGTTTCATAAACTACATTCATTGACTTTCTAACAGTATCAGTCCGTTTGAGTTACAACGGTTGCGTCACATATTCGTACCAACATGTATTTAGCGATATTTTTCTGACATTATACTAGGTTGCATCGCTTTTAACAGTGAAACGATTGACTGTGGGACTTAATTAAACTGATTTTGGACTTTGACCTTATAAGTGTGATAAATGAGCAATTGGACTCCAAGAAATAACATTCTTCTTAATTTGACATGATTGCTGGAACTCAGCGATTACACTGGGCGCTGTGGTAGCGCTTTATTTAAAAATTTAGATAAATAAGTCATTTTTTACTGTGGGACCAATCCTAGCCGTTAGCACGCGCTGAAGAAATAGAGACAGTTTCAAAACTACATTTCATTGACTTTCTAACGGTATCAGTCCGTTTGAGTTACAACGGTTGCGTCACATATTCGTACCAACATGTATTTAGCGATATTTTTCTGATATTACTAGGTTGCATCGCTTTTAACAGTGAAACGATTGACTGTGGGCTTAATTGAACTGATTTTGGACTTTGACCTTATAAATGTGATAAATGACACAATTGGACTCCAAGAAATAACATTCTTCTTAATTTGACATGATTGCTGGAACTCAGCGATTACACTGGGCGCTGTGGTAGCGCTTTATTTAAAAATTTAGATAAATAAGTCATTTTTTACTGTGGGACCAATCCTAGCCGTTAGCGCGCGCTGAAGAAATAGAGACGTTTCAAAAACTACATTTCATTGACTTTCTAACGTATCAGTCCGTTTGAGTTACAACGGTTGCGTCACATATTCGTACCAACATGTATTTAGCGATATTTTTCTGACATTACTAGGTTGCATCGCTTTTAACAGTGAAACGATTGACTGTGGGCTTAATTGAACTGATTTTGGACTTTGACCTTATAAATGTGATAAATAGACACAATTGGACTCCAAGAAATAACATTCTTCTTAATTTGACATGATTGCTGGAACTCAGCGATTACACTGGGCGCTGTGGTAGCGCTTTATTTAAAAATTTAGATAAATAAGTCATTTTTTACTGTGGGACCAATCCTAGCCGTTAGCGCGCTGAAAAATAGAGACGTTTCATAAACTACATTTCATTGACTTTCTAACGTATCAGTCCGTTTGAGTTACAACGGTTGCGTCACATATTCGTACCAACATGTATTTAGCGATATTTTTCTGACATTACTAGGTTGCATCGCTTTTAACAGTGAAACGATTGACTGTGGGACTTAATTAACTGATTTTGGACTTTGACCTTATAAGTGATAAATGAGACAATTGGACTCCGAAATAACATTCTTCTTAATTTGACATGATTGCTGGAACTCAGCGATTACACTGGGCGCTGTGGTAGCGCTTTATTTAAAATTTAGATAAATAAGTCATTTTTTACTGTGGGACCAATCCTAGCCGTTAGCGCGCGCTGAAAAATAGAGACAGTTTCAAAACTACATTTCATTGACTTTCTAACGTATCAGTCCGTTTGAGTTACAACGGTTGCGTCACATATTCGTACCAACATGTATTTAGCGATATTTTTCTGATATTACTAGGTTGCATCGCTTTTAACAGTGAAACGATTGACTGTGGGACTTAATTGAACTGATTTTGGACTTTGACCTTATAAATGTGATAAATGAGACAATTGGACTCCAAGAAATAACATTCTTCTTAATTTGACATGATTGCTGGAACTCAGCGATTACACTGGGCGCTGTGGTAGCGCTTTATTTAAAAATTTAGATAAATAAGTCATTTTTTACTGTGGGACCAATCCTAGCCGTTAGCACGCGCTGAAAAATAGAGACAGTTTCAAAACTACATTTCATTGACTTTCTAACGGTATCAGTCCGTTTGAGTTACAACGGTTGCGTCACATATTCGTACCAACATGTATTTAGCGATATTTTTCTGATATTACTAGGTTGCATCGCTTTTAACAGTGAAACGATTGACTGTGGGACTTAATTGAACTGATTTTGGACTTTGACCTTATAAATGTGATAAATGAGACAATTGGACTCCAAGAAATAACATTCTTCTTAATTTGACATGATTGCTGGAACTCAGCGATTACACTGGGCGCTGTGGTAGCGCTTTATTTAAAAATTTAGATAAATAAGTCATTTTTTACTGTGGGACCAATCCTAGCCGTTAGCGCGCGCTGAAAAATAGAGACAGTTTCAAAACTACATTTCATTGACTTTCTAACGGTATCAGTCCGTTTGAGTTACAACGGTTGCGTCACATATTCGTACCAACATGTATTTAGCGATATTTTTCTGACATTACTAGGTTGCATCGCTTTTAACAGTGAAACGATTGACTGTGGGCTTAATTGAACTGATTTTGGACTTTGACCTTATAAATGTGATAAATGAGACAATTGGACTCCAAGAAATAACATTCTTCTTAATTTGACATGATTGCTGGAACTCAGCGATTACACTGGGCGCTGTGGTAGCGCTTTATTTAAAAATTTAGATAAATAAGTCATTTTTTACTGTGGGACCAATCCTAGCCGTTAGCGCGCGCTGAAAAATAGAGACAGTTTCAAAACTACATTTCATTGACTTTCTAACGGTATCAGTCCGTTTGAGTTACAACGGTTGCGTCACATATTTACGTACAAGACATGATCGCTTAACAGTGATTGACTGTTTTTCTGAATTGGACTTTGACCATAAGATAAATGAAACATTTTCTTAATTTGACATGATTGCTGGAACTCAGCGATTACACTGGGCGCTGTGGTAGCGCTTTATTTAAAAATTTAGATAAATAAGTCATTTTTTACTGTGGGACCAATCCTAGCCGTTAGCGCGCGCTGAAGAAATAGAGACAGTTTCAAAACTACATTTCATTGACTTTCTAACGGTATCAGTCCGTTTGAGTTACAACGGTTGCGTCACATATTCGTACCAACATGTATTTAGCGATATTTTTCTGATATTACTAGGTTGCATCGCTTTTAACAGTGAAACGATTGACTGTGGGACTTAATTGAACTGATTTTGGACTTTGACCTTATAAATGTGATAAATGAGACAATTGGACTCCAAGAAATAACATTCTTCTTAATTTGACATGATTGCTGGAACTCAGCGATTACACTGGGCGCTGTGGTAGCGCTTTATTTAAAAATTTAGATAAATAAGTCATTTTTCACTGTGGGACCAATCCTAGCCGTTAGCCGCGCTGAAGAAATAGAGACAGTTTCAAAAACTACATTTCATTGAACTTTCTAACGGTATCAGTCCGTTTGAGTTACAACGGTTGCGTCACATATTCGTACCAACATGTATTTAGCGATATTTTTCTGATATTACTAGGTTGCATCGCTTTAACAGTGAAACGATTGACTGTGGGACTTAATTGAACTGATTTTGGACTTTGACCTTATAAATGTGATAAATGAGACAATTGGACTCCAAGAAATAACATTCTTCTTAATTTGACATGATTGCTGGAACTCAGCAATTACACTGGGCCTGTGGTAGCGCTTTATTTAAAAATTTAGGATAAATAAGTCATTTTTCACTGTGGGACCAATCCTAGGCGTTAGCGCGCGCTGAAGAAATAGAGACAGTTTCAAAAACTACATTTCATTGACTTTCTAACGTATCAGTCCGTTTGATTACAACGGTTGCGTCACATATTCGTACCAAAATGTATTAGCGATATTTTTCTGATATTACTAGTTGCATCGCTTTTAACAGTGAAACGATTGACTGTTGGGACTTAATTGAACTGATTTGGACTTTGACCTATAAATGTGATAAATGAGACAATTTGGACTCCAAGAAATAGCATTCTTCTTAATTTGACATGATTGCTGGAACTCAGCAATTACACTGGCGCTGTGGTAGCGCTTTATTTAAAAATTTAGATAATAAATCATTTTTTCACTGTGGGACCAATCCTAGCCGTTAGCGCGCGCTGAAGAAATAGAGACAGTTTCAAAAACTACATTTCATTGGACTTTCTAACAGGTATCAGTCCGTTTGAGTTACAACGGTTGCGTCACATATTCGTACCAACATGTATTTAGCGATATTTTTCTGATATTACTAGGTTGCATCGCTTTAACAGTGAAACGATGACTGTGGGACTTAATTGAACTGATTTTGGACTTTGACCTTATAAATGTGATAAATGAGACAAATTGGACTCCAAAGAAATAGCATATCTTCTTAATTTGACTTATGATTGCTGGAACTCAGCAATTACCAACTGGGCCGTGTGGTAGCGCATTTAATTCTAAAAATTGAGAATAAATAAGTCATTTTTCACTGTGGGACCAATCCTAGGCTGTGGATAGCGCGACTCTGAGAAGAAATATGAGACAGGTTGTCAAAACTACCATTTCATTGACCTTTCTTTAAAGGTATCAGTCGGTTTGAGTTTACCAACGGTTGCGTTCACATATTGCGTACCAACATGTATTTAGCGGATATTTTTTCTAATATACTAGGTTGCATCGCTTTTAACAGTTGAAACGATGGACTGTGGGACTTAATTGAACTGATTTTGGACTTTGACCTTATAAATGTGATAAATGAGACAATTGGACTCCAAGAAATAGCATTCTTCTTAATTTGACATGATTGCTGGAACTCAAGCAATTACACTGGGCGCTGTGGTAGCGCTTTATTTAAACATTTAGATAAATAAGTCATTTTCACTGTGGGACCATCCTAGGCGTTAGCGGCGCTGAAGAAATAGAGACAGTTTCAAAAACTACATTTCAATGACTTTCTAACGGTAATCAGTCCGTTTGAGTTTACAACGGTTGCGTCACATATTCGTACCAACATGTATTTAGCGATTTTTCTGATATTACTAGGTTGCATCGCTTTTAACAGTGAAACGATTGACTGTGGGACTTAATTGAACTGATTTTAGACTTTGAACCTTATAAATGTGATAAATGAGACAATTGACTCCAAGAAATAACATTCTTCTTAATTGACATGATTGCTGGAACTCAGCAGATTACACTGGGCGCTGTGGTAGCGCTTATTTAAAAATGTAGATAAATAAGTCATTTTTCACTGTGGGACCAATCCTAGGCGTTAGCGCGCGCTGAAGAAATAGAGACAGTTTCAAAAACTACATTTCATTGACTTTCTAACGGTATCAGTCCGTTTGAGTTTACAACGGTTGCGTCACATATTCGTACCAACATGTATTTAGCGATATTTTTCTGATATTACTAGGTTGCATCGCTTTTAACAAGTGAAACGATTGACTGTGGGACTTAATTGAACTGATTTTGGACTTTGACCTTATAAATGTGATAAATGAGACAATTGGACTCCAAGAAATAACATTCTTCTTAATTTGACATGATTGCTGGAACTCAGCAATTACACTGGGCGCTGTGGTAGCGCTTTATTTAAAAATTTAGATAAATAAGTCATTTTTCACTGTGGGACCAATCCTAGCGTTAGCGCTGCGCTGAAGAAATAGAGACAGTTTTCAAAAACTACATTTCATTGACTTTCTAACGGTATCAGTCCGTTTGAGTTACAACGGTTTGCGTCACATATTCGTACCAACATGTATTTACGATATTTTTCTGATATTACTAGGTTGCATCGCTTTTAACGAGTGAAACGATTGACTGTGGGACTTAATTGAACTGATTTTGGACTTTGACCTTATAAATGTGATAAATGAGACAATTGGACTCCAAGAAATAGCATTCTTCTTAATTTGACATGATTGCTGGAACTCAGCAATTACACTGGGCGCTGTGGTAGCGCTTTATTTAAAAATTTAGATAAATAAGTCATTTTTCACTGTGGGACCAATCCTAGCGTTAGCGCGCGCTGAAGAAATAGAGACAGTTTCAAAAACTACATTTCATTGACTTTCTAACAGTATCAGTCCGTTTGAGTTACAACGGTTGCGTCACATATTCGTACCAACATGTATTTAGCGATATTTTTCTGATATTACTAGGTTGCATCGCTTTTAACAGTGAAACGATTGACTGTGGGACTTAATTGAACTGATTTTGGACTTTGACCTTATAAATGTGATAAATGAGACAATTGGACTCCAAGAAATAACATTCTTCTTAATTTGACATGATTGCTGGAACTCAGCAATTACACTGGGCGCTGTGGTAGCGCTTTATTTAAAAATTTAGATAAATAAGTCATTTTTCACTGTGGGACCAATCCTAGGCGTTAGGGCGCGCTGAAGAAATAGAGACAGTTTCAAAAAACTACATTTCATTGACTTTCTAACAGTATCAGTCCGTTTGAGTTACAACGGTTGCGTCACATATTCGTACCAACATGTATTTAGCGATATTTTTCTGATATTACTAGGTTGCATCGCTTTAACAGTGAAACGAATTGACTGTGGGACTTAATTGAACTGATTTTGGACTTTGACCTTATAAATGTGATAAATGAGACAATTGGACTCCAAGAAATAACATTCTTCTTAATTTGACATGATTGCTGGAACTCAGCAATTACACTGGGCGCTGTGGTAGCGCTTTATTTAAAAATTTAGATAAATAGTCATTTTTTCACTGTGGGACCAATCCTAGGCCGTTAGCGCGAGCCTGAAGAAATAGAGACAGTTTCAAAAACTACATTTCATTGACCTTCTGACAGTATCAGGCCGTTTGAGTTACAACGGTTGCGTCACATATTCGTACCAACATGTATTTAGCGATATTTTTCTGATATTACTAGGTTGCATCGCTTTTAACAGTGAAACGATTGACTGTGGGACTTAATTGAACTGATTTTGGACTTTGACCTTATAAATGTGATAAATGAGACAATTGGACTCCAAGAAATAACATTCTTCTTAATTTGACATGATTGCTGGAACTCAGCAATTACACTGGGCGCTGTGGTAGCGCTTTATTTAAAAATTTAGATAAATAGTCATTTTTCACTGTGGGACCAATCCTAGCCGTTAGCGCGCGCTGAAGAAATAGAGACAGTTTCAAAAACTACATTTCATTGACTTTCTAACGGTATCAGTCCGTTTGAGTTACAACGGTTGCGTCACATATTCGTACCAACATGTATTTAGCGATATTTTTCTGATATTACTAGGTTGCATCGCTTTTAACAGTGAAACGATTGACTGTGGGACTTAATTGAACTGATTTTGGACTTTGACCTTATAAATGTGATAAATGAGACAATTGGACTCCAAGAAATAACATTCTTCTTAATTTGACATGATTGCTGGAACTCAGCAATTACACTGGGCGCTGTGGTAGCGCTTTATTTAAAAATTTAGATAAATAAGTCATTTTTCACTGTGGACCAATCCTAGCCGTTAGCGTGCGCTGAAGAAATAGAGACAGTTTCAAAAACTACATTTCATTGACTTTCTAACGGTATTAGTCCGTTTGAGTTACAACGGTTGCGTCACATATTCGTACCAACATGTATTTAGCGATATTTTTCTGATATTACTAGGTTGCATCGCTTTTAACAGTGAAACGATTGACTGTGGGACTTAATTGAACTGATTTTGGACTTTGACCTTATAAATGTGATAAATGAGACAATTGGACTCCAAGAAATAACATTCTTCTTAATTTGACATGATTGCTGGAACTCAGCAATTACACTGGGCGCTGTGGTAGCGCTTTATTTAAAAATTTAGATAAATTAGTCATTTTTCACTGTGGGACCAATCCTAGCCGTTAGCGCGCGCTGAAGAAATAGAGACAGTTTCAAAAACTACATTTCATTGACTTTCTAACGGTATCAGGCCGTTTGAGTTACAACGGTTGCGTCACATATTCGTACCAACATGTATTTAGCGATATTTTTCTGATATTACTAGGTTGCATCGCTTTTAACAGTGAAACGATTGACTGTGGGACTTAATTGAACTGATTTTGGACTTTGACCTTATAAATGTGATAAATGAGACAATTGGACTCCAAGAAATAACATTCTTCTTAATTTGACATGATTGCTGGAACTCAGCAATTACACTGGGCGCTGTGGTAGCGCTTTATTTAAAAATTTAGATAAATAAGTCATTTTTCACTGTGGGACCAATCCTAGCCGTTAGCGTGCGCTGAAGAAATAGAGACAGTTTCAAAAACTACATTTCATTGAATTTCTAACGGTATTAGTCCGTTTGAGTTACAACGGTTCCGTCACATATTCGTACCAACATGTATTTAGCGATATTTTTCTGATATTACTAGGTTGCATCGCTTTTAACAGTGAAACGATTGACTGTGGGACTTAATTGAACTGATTTTGGACTTTGACCTTATAAATATTTTGCTTGAACTCAGCAATTACACTGGGCGCTGTAGTAGCGCTTTATTTAAAAATTTAGATAAATAAGTCATTTTTCACTGTGGGACCAATCCTAGCCGTTAGCGCGCGCTGAAGAAATAGAGACAGTTTCAAAAACTACATTTCATTGACTTTCTAACGGTATCAGTCCGTTTGAGTTAGAACGGTTGCGCCACATATTCGTACCAACATGTATTTAGCGATATTTTTCTGATATTACTAGGTTGCATCACTTTTAACAGTGAAACGATTGACTGTGGGACTTACATGAACTGATTTTGGACTTTGACCTTATAAATGTGATAAATGAGACAATTGGACTCCAAGAAATAACATTCTTCTTAATTTGACATGATTGCTGGAACTGAGCAATTACACTGGGCGCTGTGGTAGCGCTTTATTTAAAAATTTAGATAAATAAGTCATTTTTCACTGTGGACCAATCCTAGCCGTTAGCGTGCGCTGAAGAAATAAGAGAGTTTCAAAAAACTACATTTCATTGAATTTCTAACGGTATTAGTCCGTTTGAGTTACAACGGTTGCGTCACATATTTCGTACCAACATGTATTTAGCGATATTTTTCTGATATTACTAGGTTGCATCGCTTTTAACAGTGAAACGATTGGACTGTGGGACTTAATTGAACTGATTTTGGACTTTGATCTTATAAATATTTTGCTTGAACTCAGCAATTACACTGGGGCTGTAGTAGCGCTTTATTTAAAAATTTAGATAAATAAGCCATTTTTTTACTGTGGGACCAATCCCAGCCGTTAGCGCACGCTGAAGAAATAGAGACAGTTTCAAAAAACTACATTTCATTGACTTTCTAACGGTATCAGTCCCGTTTGATTTACAACGGTTGCGCCACATATTCGTACCAACATGTATTTAGCGAATTTTTCTGATATTTACTAGGTTGCATCGCTTTTAACAGTGAAACGATTGACTGTGGGACTTAATTGAACTGATTTTGGACTTTGACCTTATAATGTGATAAATGAGACAATTGGACTCCAAGAAATAACATCTTCTTAATTGACATGATTCTGGAACTCAGCAATTACACTGGGCGCTGTGGTAGCGCTTTATTTAAAAATTTAGATAAATAAGTCATTTTTCACTGTGGGACCAATCCTAGCCGTTAGCGCGCGCTGAAGAAATAGAGACAGTTTCAAAAACTACATTTCATTGACTTTCTAACGGTATCAGTCCGTTTGAGTTACAACGGTTGCGTCACATATTCGTACCAACATGTATTTAGCGATATTTTTCTGATATTACTAGGTTGCATCGCTTTTAACAGTGAAACGATTGACTGTGGGACTTAATTGAACTGATTTTGGACTTTGACCTTATAAATGTGATAAATGAGACAATTGGACTCCAAGAAATAACATTCTTCTTAATTTGACATGATTGCTGGAACTCAGCAATTACACTGGGCGCTGTGGTAGCGCTTTATTTAAAAATTTAGATAAATAAGTCATTTTTAACTGTGGGACCAATCCTAGCCGTTAGCGTGCGCTGAAGAAATAGAGACAGTTTCAAAAACTACATTTCATTGAATTTCTAACGGTATTAGTCCGTTTGAGTTACAACGGTTGCGTCACATATTCGTACCAACATGTATTTAGCGATATTTTTCTGATATTACTAGGTTGCATCGCTTTTAACAGTGAAACGATTGACTGTGGGACTTAATTGAACTGATTTTGGACTTTGACCTTATAAATGTGATAAATGAGACAATTGGACTATAAGAAATAACATTCTTCTTAATTTGACATGATTGCTGGAACTCAGCAATTACACTGGACGCTGTGGTAGCGCTTTATTTAAAAATTTAGATAAATAAAACAATTTTTTACTGTGGGACCAATCCTAGCCGTTAGCGCGCGCTGAAGAAATAGAGACAGTTTCAAAAACTACATTTCATTGAATTTCTAACGGTATTAGTCCGTTTGAGTTACAACGGTTGCGTCACATATTTGTACCAACATGTATTTAGCGATATTTTTCTGATGTTACTAGGTTGCATCGCTTTTAACAGTGAAACGATTGACTGTGGGACTTAATTCAACTGATTTTGGACTTTGATCTTATAAATATTTTGCTTGAACTCATCAATTACACTGGGCGCTGTGGTAGCGCTTTATTTAAAAATTTAGATAAATAAGTCATTTTTCACTGTGGGACCAATCCTAGCCGTTAGCGCGCGCTGAAGAAATAGAGACAGTTTCAAAAACTACATTTCATTGACTTTCTAACGGTATCAGTCCGTTTGAGTTAGAACGGTTGCGCCACATATTCGTAGCAACATGTATTTAGCGATATTTTTCTGATATTACTAGGTTGCATCGCTTTTAACAGTGAAACGATTGACTGTGGGATTTAATTGAACTGATTTTGGACTTTGACCTTATAAATGTGATAAATGAGACAATTGGACTCCAAGAAATAACATTCTTCTTAATTTGACATGATTGCTGGAACTCAGCAATTACACTGGGCACTGTGGTAGCGCTTTATTTAAAAATTTAGATAAATAAGTCATTTTTTACTGTGGGACCAATCCTATCCGTTAGCGCGCTGAAGAAATAGAGACAGTTTCAAAAACTACATTTCAATGTCTTTGTAACGGTATCAGTCCGTTTGAGTTACAACGGTTGCGTCACATCTTCGTACCAACATGTATTTAGCGATATTTCTCTGATATTACTAGGTTGCATCGCTTTTAACAGTGAAACGATTGACTGTGGGACTTAATTGAACTGATTTTAGACTTTGACCTTATAAATGTGATAAATGAGACATTTGGACTCCAAGAAATAACATTCTTCTTAATTGACATGATTGCTGGAACTCAGCGATTACACTGGGCACTGTGGTGGCGCTTTATTTAAATATTTAGATAAATAAGTCATTTTTCACTGTGGGACCAATCCTAGCCGTTAGCGCGCGCTGAAGAAATAGAGACAGTTTCAAAAACTAAATTTCAATGCCTTTCTAACGGTATCAGTCCGTTTGATTTAGAACGGTTCCGTCACATATTCGTACCAACATGTATTTAGCGACATTTTTCTGATATTAATAGGTTGCATCGCTCTTAACAGTGAAACGATTGACTGTGGGATTTAATTGAACTGATTTTAGACTTTGACCTGATAAATGTGATAAATGAGACAATTAGACTCCAAGAAATAACATTCTTCTTAATTGACATGATTGCTGGAACTCAGCGATTACACTGGGCACTGTGGTGGCGCTTTATTTAAAATTTAGATAAATAAGTCATTTTTTACTGTGGGACCAATCCTAGCCGTTAACGCGCGTTGAAGAAATAGAGACGGTTTCAAAAACTACATTTCATTGACTTTCTAACGGTATCAGTGCGTTTGAGTTACAACGGTTGCGTCACATATTCGTACCAACATGTATTTAGCGATATTTTTCTGATATTACTAGGTTGCTAGGTTAGATAAATAAGTCATTTTTCACTGTGGGACCAATCCTAGCCGTTAGCGCGCGCTGAAGAAATAGAGACAGTTTCAAAAACTAAATTTCAATGCCTTTCTAACGGTATCAGTCCGTTTGATTTAGAACGGTTCCGTTACATATTCGTACCAACATGTATTTAGCGACATTTTTTTGATATTACTAGGTTGCATCGCTTTTAACAGTGAAACGATTGACTGTGGGACTTAATTGAACTGATTTTAGACTTTGACCTTGTAAATGTGATAAATGAGACAATTGGACTCCAAGAAATAACATTCTTCTTAATTGACATGATTGTTGGAACTCAGCGATTACACTGGGCACTGTGGTGGCGCTTTATTTAAAAATTAGATAAATAAGTCATTTTTTACTGTGGGACCAATCCTAGCCGTTAGCGCGCGTTGAGAAATAGGGACAGTTTCAAAAACTACATTTCATTGACTTTCTAACGGTATCAGTGCGTTTGAGTTACAACGGTTGCGTCACATATTCGTACCAACATGTATTTAGCGATATTTTTCTGATATACTAGGTTGCATCGCTTTTAACAGTGAAACGATTGACTGTGGGACTTAATTGAACTGATTTTGGACTTTGACCTTATAAATGTGATAAATGAGACAATTGGACTCCAAGAAATAACATTCTTCTTAATTTGACATGATTGTTGGAACTCAGCGATTACACTGGGCACTGAGGTGGCGCTTTATTTAAAAAATTAGATAAATAAGTCATTTTTTTACTGTGGGACCAATCCTAGCCGTTAGCGCGCGTTGAAGAAATAGGGACAGTTTCAAAAACTACATTTCATTGACCTTCTAACGGTATCAGTGCGTTTGAGTTACAACGGTTGCGTCACATATTCGTACCAACATGTATTTAGCGATATTTTTCACATATTACTAGGTTGCATCGCTTTTAACAGTGAAACGATAGACTGTGGGACTTAATTGAACTGATTTTAGACTTTGACCTTATAAATGTGATAAATGAGACAATTGGAGTTACAACGGTTGCGTCACATATTCGTACCGACATGTACTTAGCGATATTTTTCACATATTACTAGGTTGCATCGCTTTTAACGGTGAAACGATTGACTGTGGGACTTAATTGAACTGATTTTGGACTTTGACCTTATAAATGTGATAAATGAGACAATTGGACACCAAGAAATAACATTCTTCTTAATTTGACATGATTGCTGGAACTCAGCAATTACACTGGGCGCTGAGGTAGCGCTTTATTTAAAAATTTAGATAAATAAGTCATTTTTTACTGTGGGACCAATCCTAGCCGTTAGCGCGCGCTGAAGAAATAGAGACAGTTTCAAAAACTGAATTTCATTGACCTTCTAACGGTATCAGTCCGTTTGAGTTACAACGGTTGCGTCACATATTCGTACCGACATGTACTTAGCGATATTTTTCACATATTACTAGGTTGCATCGCTTTTAACAGTGAAACGATTGACTGTGGGACTTAATTGAACTGATTTTGGACTTTGACCTTATAAATGTGATAAATGAGACAATTGGACTCCAAGAAATAACATTCTTCTTAATTGACATGATTGCTGGAACTCAGCGATTACACTGGGCACTGTGGTGGCGCTTTATTTAAAAACTAGCCGAATTCCCGTGGAAGAATCCACTGAATCTCTCATTGAATGCATGTAAGGGATACCAAACAAAAACATACAGCATGGTAATTTGAATTTTTAAATCTTACAACCCAACCTCGGCTCTTTGTTCTCTTTTTATAACGGGACAGAAAAAAGAGAGAAAAAGCCCTGGGATCGAGGTTGCTAAAGTAAACCAGGGAAAAAAGTATATCAGACATTTAAAAAATCCAACATATTTT
This sequence comes from Hydractinia echinata, assembly GCA_030067915.1. Classification (NCBI taxonomy): domain Eukaryota; kingdom Metazoa; phylum Cnidaria; class Hydrozoa; order Anthoathecata; family Hydractiniidae; genus Hydractinia; species Hydractinia echinata. Next base: position 27,176 of record JASGCC010001071.1, on the reverse strand, counting down.
GCCAAGTTCTACAAAAAAAGTTATTACAAAATTTCCACACTGTACAGTTTGTAACAAGTCATACCAAAATCAGATATTCAGTCTATTGCATACACCAACCCTTTCAAAGTTTTACACAAAATATAAGAAATTAACAGTCATCTGAATTCCCGTGGAAGAATCCATTGAATCTCTCATTAAACCGATATAAGCAAAAACATAAAACACAGTTATTTGAATTTTAAAAACTCACATTTCAACCTCGACCCCGGGCTCTTTGTCTCTTTTATAACGGGATGGCAAAAGAGAAAAAAGCCCTGGGATTGAGGTTGCTCACAATCTGCATTATTCTATGTGTATACCCGCTGAAACAAAACGTCTAAATATATAAGCATGGGCAACAAAAGATAAAATGAAAAAAATTGTAAAATAAAAATGGAAAATCAAAGGTGTCTAACAACCGTTCATAAAAAGCGAAATACGCTAAAACTATATACTTGCTTTGCCATTCCAGAACTCAAAATATAAGAAATTAATAGTTAAACACATAAAGAGAAATATAAAAACTTGAATCATTTGGTATATTGTATATCTACCGAAATATTTCAATCCAAAATATTAAAAGAACAGACCCAAACTTATAAATCAAGAAAATCACGCATAAAATCAAAGAAGATAACAATGCAGCGTTTTCGAATTTAAGAATCGAATATATTTCAAACGATCGTAACGTAACAGATGTCAACATTGATTTAAGTTTAGGATTTAGGTTTAGGTTTTTTATAACGACATCAACACTGAATTACGCAGTCTGGTGTTAAAAACAGTAACAACGGAAAAATTACATTTACAGTTTATGTAAACTTTTCTCTAGGATATACACGCTGTTTTTATAAGAATAGTGTGTTTTAGTTTCAGCCTCGATGTTCTTAACTTTTTTGACATATGCTATCCTCATTATTCTCAATATGTTCTTAGCATGACTATGGCCTGAAAATATATAATGCCTTAAAAAATAAAGCCTGCTATAAGTTACTATAGCTAGCTAATGGCAATTTCTACTACATGGAACGGCCCATTGGTTGGACACAAAATGTGCAGTTCGTTTGATATACAATAAGAAAAGTAAACTTCTAATCAATTTTGTGCGTTATACAAATGTTCATATTTAAAACAAACTATCAAGCTTAGACATATTCTTAGGATATTCTAAACTTCTGACCCATTTTTCATAGTATATTCTTACAAAAAGTTCTTACTTTCGTGACAAATTACTATCCTCGTGGCCTAAAAATGTATAATGCCTCAATAAAATAAAACTTGCTATATGTTGCTATAGCTATTGGCATTTTTTTTATATTTAGAACAAACAATCAAGGTTTGACATATTCTTAGAATATTCTGAACTTCTGACCCATTGTTTAAAGTACATATATTCTTACAAAAAAAATTTCTTAACTTTCTTGAATAATACTATCCTCATTATTGTGAATATTATTGTTAGCATGTCTATGTCCTGAAAATATATAATGCCTTAATAAAATAAAGCTTGCTATACGTTGCTATAGCTATCGGCAAATTCTTTTTATATTTAGAACAAACAATCGAGGTTGGACATATTCTTACGATATTCTTAACTGACCCTGAGTATATCCTTACAAAAAAGAATATGTTAAGGCTCAAGACAAACATATTTAACTTCATATTTAAGGCAAAGTTTAGCTCTGAAAGTGTAAACGGCTTAAAAATCTTTATTCACATAAATTCATTTCTCAACCAGATAATCTAAACAACACACCTGCTTTTCATTTGCTTTCTCAGTAGGCCGCTAGCTAGCGTTCTCTGGATAAAAGTCCAATCAGTTTTTTACTTCGATTAGTAAACTTCGCTTCATCACAAAGAAAACAAATTGAAAATGTATACAAATGTCTGATACATTTCCAAACAGTTCTCTTTGTGACGTTATATCATCGTACGTTTTTCTTCTTTATATAACAAATATTTCTGACAACAACATAAACTTTTTATACTCGTTCGACAACAAAAGCCGCTCTAAAACAAAAGTTTTGTTTTTTACATTTTAGATTCGAATTATCATTCGAATTCGATATTTTTTTAAAAAAAGAAAGCAACCTCGGTCCCAGAACACAAAAATGATAGAATAAACAAATAAGCTTTAATCTAACCTCATGATGAGTAAACTTTGTTTGAAATAACTTTTTTTCAGGATTAATTTGAAAAACAGACAACCATCTTCACTTCGGTTTTCTTTTGTCAGTTGATAAACAACTTGTTTCCATGAGATACTGCGCGCACATGGTAAACCGGGGGTAAAATTAAATTTTTTTAACCGTAACGGCCGTAAACGGCGCTGTAGCATAAATGACAAATGGACCCCCTGTTTTCTCATTTGGCGGCTTACTTATTTTTTTAGTAAATTTTAGCGTACGGCCACGTCATAAGAAAGTGACCCGTGATTTCCGTGTCGTGGACTCGCAGTTTTTACTCACGCAAGGGAATTAATATATAAGATACTTGTCGATAAAGCCCGTGGAGAAATCCACTTAGGCAAAAGGTCAATAAAAAGAAAGTTGTTTTAGATGTTTTAGTGCAGATAAAAAAATTCGCGAAATTTGTTTTTTCTTTGTCTGTAATGTGTAGAGGTTGAAACGCTGGTCAAAATAATGTACAGGATCATATGTTCTCGACGAACGCCTAAGGAGATATCAGGGATTAAAAATTTTGCTGACGTCAGCACAGACCTGTCGAAACCTTAAAAATATTTTTTAGAAATTTGTATACCCGTTGCCTTCATCGTATAGATCTTGAAACGCTGATCAAGAAAATGTATAGGATCATGTACTTTTTTGACAAACGGTTGCAGAGATATTAGGGTTTGAAGGTTTTTTTATGACGTCATCAACCCGTCCATTCCGAAGCGGATTCGGGGACCCAGGTTCGGGAAAATTACCCAAATTGGTCCTAGGTGGTCCCTAGTTACCCATGCGGTAAAAAATCATTGACGTCACCACCTCGTTTCCAAGTTATTTGGCCTCAAAGTTTTAAGTGCGCTGTAATGGCTTCATTAATTTAATATAGGATATTGACGTTAAAGTAGTGTTATTGACGTCGCGCCGTAACGTCATAAAATTTAACATTTGAGACATACTTTTTTCGGCGACATCAAAGGAAAATGACGATATCCACTATGACCGTCACATACACTCCGTATTATTATAGGAGATTTAGATAAATAAGTCATTTTTACTGTGGGACCAATCCTAGCGGTTAGCGCGCGTTGAAGAAATAGAGACAGTTTCAAAAACTACATTTCATTGACTTTCTAACGGTATCAGTGCGTTTGAGTTACAACGGTTGCGTCACATATTCGTACCAACATGTATTTAGCGATATTTTTCTGATATTACTAGGTTGCATCGCTTTTAACGGTGAAACGATTGACTGTGGGACTTAATTGAACTGATTTTGGACTTTGACCTTATAAATGTGATAAATGAGACAATTGGACACCAAGAAATAACATTCTTCTTAATTTGACATGATTGCTGGAACTCAGCAATTACACTGGGCGCTGAGGTAGCGTTTTATTTAAAAATTTTAGATAAATAAGTCACTTTTTACTGTGGGACCAATCCTAGCCGTTAGCGCGCGCTGAAGAAATAGAGACAGTTTCAAAAACTGAATTTCATTGAGCTTCTAACGGTATTAGTCCGTTTGAGTTACAACGGTTGCGTCACATATTCGTACCGACATGTACTTAGCGATATTTTTCACATACTACTAGGTTGCATCGCTTTTAACAGTGAAACGATTGACTGTGGGATTTAATTGAACTGATTTTAGACTTTGATCTTATAAATGTGATAAATGAGACAATTGGACTCCAAGAAATAACATTCTTCTTAATTGACATGATTGCTGGAACTCAGCGATTACACTGGGCACTGTGGTGGCGCTTTATTTAAAAATTTAGATAAATAAGTCATTTTTTTACTGCGGGACCAATCCTAGCCGTTAGCGCGCGCTGAAGAAATAGAGACAGTTTCAAAAACTGAATTTCATTGACCTTTCTAACGGTATCAGTCCGTTTGAGTTACAACGGTTGCGTCACATATTCGTACCGACATGTACTTAGCGATATTTTTCTGATATTACTAGGTTGCATCGCTTTTAACAGTGAAACGATTGACTGTGGGACTTAATTGAACTGATTTTAGACTTTGACCTTATAAATGTGATAAATGAGACAATTGGACTCCAAGAAATAACATTCTTCTTAATTGACATGATTGCTGGAACTCAGCGATTACACTGGGCACTGTGGTGGCGCTTTATTTAAAAATTTAGATAAATAAGTCATTTTTTACTGTGGGACCAATCCTAGCCGTTAGCGAACGCTGAAGAAATAGAGACAGTTTCAAAAACTGAATTTCATTGACCTTCTAACGGTATCAGTCCGTTTGAGTTACAACGGTTGCGTCACATATTCGTACCAACATGTATTTAACGATATTTTTCTGATATTACTAGGTTGCATCGCTTTTAACGGTGAAACGATTGACTGTGGGACTTAATTGAACTGATTTTGGACTTTGACCTTATAAATGTGATAAATGAGACAATTGGACACCAAGAAATAACATTCTTCTTAATTTGACATGATTGCGGGTACTCAGCAATTACACTGGGCGCTGTGGTAGCGCTGTATTTAAAAATTTAGATAAATAAGTCATTTTTCACTGTGGGACCAATCCTAGCCGTTAGCGTGCGCTGAAGAAATAGAGACAGTTTCAAAAACTACATTTCATTGACTTTCTAACGGTATTAGTCCGTTTGAGTTACAACGGTTGCGTCACATATTCGTACCAACATGTATTTAGCGATATTTTTCTCATATTATTAGGTTGCATCGCTTTTAACAGTGAAACGATTGACTGTGGGACTTAATTGAACTGATTTTGGACTTTGACCTTATAAATGTGATAAATGAGACAATTGGACTCCAAGAAATAACATTCTTCTTAGTTTGACATGATTGCTGGAACTCAGCAATTACACTGGGCGCTGTGGTAGCGCTTTATTTAAAAGTTTAGATAAATAAGTCATTTTTCACTGTGGGACCGATCCTAGCCGTTATCTTGCGCTGAAGAAATAGAGACAGTTTCAAAAACTACATTTCATTGACTTTCTAACGGTATCAGTCCGTTTGAGTTACAACGGTTGCGTCACATATTCGTACCAACATGTATTTAGCGATATTTTTCTGATATTACTAGGTTGCATCGCTTTTAACAGTGAAACGATTGACTGTGGGACTTAATTGAACTGATTTTGGACTTTGACCTTATAAATAGTGATAAATGAGACAATTGGACTATAAGAAATAACATTCTTCTTAATTGACATGATTGCTGGAACTCAGCAATTATACTGGGCGCTGTGGTAGCGCTTTATTTCAAAAATTTAGATAAATAAGTCATTTTTCACTGTGGGACCAATCCCAGCCGTTAGCGCGCGCTGAAGAAATAGAGACAGTTTCAAAAACTACATTTCATTGACTTTCTAACGGTATCAGTCCGTTTGATTTACAACGGTTGCGTTACATATTCGTACCAACATGTATTTAGCGATATTTTTCTGGTATTACTAGGTTGCATCGCTTTTAACAGTGAAACGATTGACTGTGGGACTTAATTGAACTGATTTGGACTTTGACCTTATAAATGTGATAAATGAGACAATTGGACTATAAAAAATAACATTCTTCTTAATTTGACATGATTGCTGGAACTCAGCAATTACACTGGGCGCTGTGGTAGCGCTGTATTTAAAAATTTAGATAAATAAGTCATTTTTCACTGTGGGACCAATCCCAGCCGTTAGCGCGCGTTGAAGAAATAGAGACAGTTTCAAAAACTACATTTCATTGACTTTCTAACGGTATCAGTCCGTTTGGTTACAACGGTTGCGTCACATATTCGTACCAACATGTATTTAGCGATATTTTTCTGATATTACTAGGTTGCATCGCTTTTAACAGTGAAACGATTGACTGTGGGACTTAATTGAACTGATTTTGGACTTTGACCTTATAAATGTGATAAATGAGACAATTGGACTCCAAGAAATAACATTCTTCTTAGTTTGACATGATTGCTGGAACTCAGCAATTACACTGGGCGCTGTGGTAGCGCTTTATTTAAAAATTTAGATAAATAAGTCATTTTTCACTGTGGGACCAATCCTAGCGTTAGCGCGCGCTGAAGAAATAGAGACAGTTTCAAAAACTACATTTCATTGACTTTCTAACGGTATCAGTCCGTTTGAGTTACAACGGTTGCGTCACATATTCGTACCAACATGTATTTAGCGATATTTTTCTGATATTACTAGGTTGCATCGCTTTTAACAGTGAAACGATTGACTGTGGGACTTAATTGAACTGATTTTGGACTTTGACCTTATAAATGTGATAAATGAGACAATTGGACTCCAAGAAATAACATTCTTCTTAATTTGACATGATTGCTGGAACTCAGCAATTACACTGGGCGCTGTGGTAGCGCTTTATTTCAAAAATTTAGATAAATAAGTCATTTTTCACTGTGGGACCAATCCCAGCGTTAGCGCGCGCTGAAGAAATAGAGACAGTTTCAAAAACTACATTTCATTGACTTTCTAACGGTATCAGTCCGTTTGAGTTACAACGGTTGCGTCACATATTCGTACCAACATGTATTTAGCGATATTTTTCTGATATTACTAGGTTGCATCGCTTTTAACAGTGAAACGATTGACTGTGGGACTTAATTGAACTGATTTTGGACTTTGACCTTATAAATGTGATAAATGAGACAATTGGACTATAAGAAATAACATTCTTCTTAATTTGACATGATTGCTGGAACTCAGCAATTACACTGGGCGCTGTGGTAGCGCTTATTCAAAAATTTAGATAAATAAGTCATTTTTCACTGTGGGACCAATCCCAGCCGTTAGCGCGCGCTGAAGAAATAGAGACAGTTTCAAAAACTACATTTCATTGACTTTCTAACGGTATCAGTCCGTTTGAGTTACAACGGTTGCGTCACATATTCGTACCAACATGTATTTAGCGATATTTTTCTGATATTACTAGGTTGCATCGCTTTTAACAGTGAAACGATTGACTGTGGGACTTAATTGAACTGATTTTGGACTTTGACCTTATAAATGTGATAAATGAGACAATTGGACTCATAAAAATAACATTCTTCTTAATTTGACATGATTGCTGGAACTCAGCAATTACACTGGGCGCTGTGGTAGCGCTGTATTTAAAAATTTAGATAAATAAGTCATTTTTCACTGTGGGACCAATCCAGCCGTTAGCGCGCGTTGAAGAAATAGAGACAGTTTCAAAAACTACATTTCATTGACTTTCTAACGGTATCAGTCCGTTTGAGTTACAACGGTTGCGTCACATATTCGTACCAACATGTATTTAGCGATATTTTTCTGATATTACTAGGTTGCATCGCTTTTAACAGTGAAACGATTGACTGTGGGACTTAATTGAACTGATTTTGGACTTTGACCTTATAAATGTGATAAATGAGACAATTGGACTCCAAGAAATAACATTCTTCTTAGTTTGACATGATTGCTGGAACTCAGCAATTACACTGGGCGCTGTGGTAGCGCTTTATTTAAAAATTTAGATAAATAAGTCATTTTTCACTGTGGGACCAATCCCAGCCGTTAGCGCGCGCTGAAGAAATAGAGACAGTTTCAAAAACTACATTTCATTGACTTTCTAACGGTATCAGTCCGTTTGAGTTACAACGGTTGCGTCACATATTCGTACCAACATGTATTTAGCGATATTTTTCTGATATTACTAGGTTGCATCGCTTTTAACAGTGAAACGATTGACTGTGGGACTTAATTGAACTGATTTTGGACTTTGACCTTATAAATGTGATAAATGAGACAATTGGACTATCAGAAATAACATTCTTCTTAATTTGACATGATTGCTGGAACTCAGCAATTACACTGGGCGCTGTGGTAGCGCTTTATTTAAAAATTTAGATAAATAAGTCATTTTTCACTGTGGGACCAATCCCAGCCGTTAGCGCGCGCTGAAGAAATAGAGACAGTTTCAAAAACTACATTTCATTGACTTTCTAACGGTATCAGTCCGTTTGATTACAACGGTTGCGTTACATATTCGTACCAACATGTATTTAGCGATATTTTTCTGGTATTACTAGGTTGCATCGCTTTTAACAGTGAAACGATTGACTGTGGGACTTAATTGAACTGATTTTGGACTTTGACCTTATAAATGTGATAAATGAGACAATTGGACTATAAGAAAATAACATTTCTTCTTAATTTGACATGATTGCTGGAACTCAGCAATTACACTGGGCGCTGTGGTAGCGCTGTATTTAAAAATTTAGATAAATAAGTCATTTTTCACTGTGGGACCAATCCCAGCCGTTAGCGCGCGTTGAAGAAATAGAGACAGTTTCAAAAACTACATTTCATTGACTTTCTAACGGTATCAGTCCGTTTGGTTACAACGGTTGCGTCACATATTCGTACCAACATGTATTTAGCGATATTTTTCTGATATTACTAGGTTGCATCGCTTTTAACAGTGAAACGATTGACTGTGGGACTTAATTGAACTGATTTGGACTTTGACCTTATAAATGTGATAAATGAGACAATTGGACTATAAAAAATAACATTCTTCTTAATTTGACATGATTGCTGGAACTCAGCAATTACACTGGGCGCTGTGGTAGCGCTTTATTTAAAAATTTAGATAAATAAGTCATTTTTCACTGTGGGACCAATCCCAGCCGTTAGCGCGCGCTGAAGAAATAGAGACAGTTTCAAAAACTACATTTCATTGACTTTCTAACGGTATCAGTCCGTTTGAGTTACAACGGTTGCGTCACATATTCGTACCAACATGTATTTAGCGATATTTTTCTGATATTACTAGGTTGCATCGCTTTTAACAGTGAAACGATTGACTGTGGGACTTAATTGAACTGATTTTGGACTTTGACCTTATAAATGTGATAAATGAGACAATTGGACTATAAAAAATAACATTCTTCTTAATTTGACATGATTGCTGGAACTCAGCAATTACACTGGGCGCTGTGGTAGCGCTTTATTTAAAAATTTAGATAAATAAGTCATTTTTCACTGTGGGACCAATCCCAGCCGTTAGCGCGCGCTGAAGAAATAGAGACAGTTTCAAAAACTACATTTCATTGACTTTCTAACGGTATCAGTCCGTTTGAGTTACAACGGTTGCGTCACATATTCGTACCAACATGTATTTAGCGATATTTTTCTGATATTACTAGGTTGCATCGCTTTTAACAGTGAAACGATTGACTGTGGGACTTAATTGAACTGATTTTGGACTTTGACCTTATAAATGTGATAAATGAGACAATTGGACTCCAAGAAATAACATTCTTCTTAGTTTGACATGATTGCTGGAACTCAGCAATTACACTGGGCGCTGTGGTAGCGCTTTATTTCAAAAATTTAGATAAATAAGTCATTTTTCACTGTGGGACCAATCCCAGCCGTTAGCGCGCGCTGAAGAAATAGAGACAGTTTCAAAAACTACATTTCATTGACTTTCTAACGGTATCAGTCCGTTTGAGTTACAACGGTTGCGTCACATATTCGTACCAACATGTATTTAGCGATATTTTTCTGATATTACTAGGTTGCATCGCTTTTAACAGTGAAACGATTGACTGTGGGACTTAATTGAACTGATTTTGGACTTTGACCTTATAAATGTGATAAATGAGACAATTGGACTATAAGAAATAACATTCTTCTTAATTTGACATGATTGCTGGAACTCAGCAATTACACTGGGCGCTGTGGTAGCGCTTTATTTAAAAATTTAGATAAATAAGTCATTTTTCACTGTGGGACCAATCCCAGCCGTTAGCGCGCGCTGAAGAAATAGAGACAGTTTCAAAAACTACATTTCATTGACTTTCTAACGGTATCAGTCCGTTTGAGTTACAACGGTTGCGTTACATATTCGTACCAACATGTATTTAGCGATATTTTTCTGATATTACTAGGTTGCATCGCTTTTAACAGTGAAACGATTGACTGTGGGACTTAATTGAACTGATTTTGGACTTTGACCTTATAAATGTGATAAATGAGACAATTGGACTCCAAGAAATAACATTCTTCTTAATTTGACATGATTGCTGGAACTCAGCAATTACACTGGCGCTGTGGTAGCGCTTTATTTAAAAATTTAGATAAATAAGTCATTTTTCACTGTGGGACCGATCCCAGCCGTTAGCGCGCGCTGAAGAAATAGAGACAGTTTCAAAAACTACATTTCATTGACTTTCTAACGGTATCAGTCCGTTTGAGTTACAACGGTTGCGTCACATATTCGTACCAACATGTATTTAGCGATATTTTTCTGATATTACTAGGTTGCATCGCTTTTAACAGTGAAACGATTGACTGTGGGACTTAATTGAACTGATTTTGGACTTTGACCTTATAAATGTGATAAATGAGACAATTGGACTATAAGAAATAACATTCTTCTTAGTTTGACATGATTGCTGGAACTCAGCAATTACACTGGGCGCTGTGGTAGCGCTTTATTTAAAAATTTAGATAAATAAGTCATTTTTCACTGTGGGACCAATCCTAGCCGTTAGCGTGCGCTGAAGAAATAGAGACAGTTTCAAAAACTACATTTCATTGACTTTCTAACGGTATCAGTCCGTTTGAGTTACAACGGTTGCGTCACATATTCGTACCAACATGTATTTAGCGATATTTTTCTGATATTACTAGGTTGCATCGCTTTTAACAGTGAAACGATTGACTGTGGGACTTAATTGAACTGATTTTGGACTTTGACCTTATAAATGTGATAAATGAGACAATTGGACTATAAGAAATAACATTCTTCTTAATTTGACATGATTGCTGGAACTCAGCAATTACACTGGGCGCTGTGGTAGCGCTTTATTTAAAAATTTAGATAAATAAGTCATTTTTTCACTGTGGGACCAATCCCAGCCGTTAGCGCGCGCTGAAGAAATAGAGACAGTTTCAAAAACTACATTTCATTGACTTTCTAACGGTATCAGTCCGTTTGAGTTACAACGGTTGCGTCACATATTCGTACCAACATGTATTTAGCGATATTTTTCTGATATTACTAGGTTGCATCGCTTTTAACAGTGAAACGATTGACTGTGGGACTTAATTGAACTGATTTTGGACTTTGACCTTATAAATGTGATAAATGAGACAATTGGACTCCAAGAAATAACATTCTTCTTAATTTGACATGATTGCTGGAACTCAGCAATTACACTGGGCGCTGTGGTAGCGCTTTATTTAAAAATTTAGATAAATAAGTCATTTTTCACTGTGGGACCGATCCTAGCCGTTAGCGCGCGCTGAAGAAATAGAGACAGTTTCAAAAACTACATTTCATTGACTTTCTAACGGTATCAGTCCGTTTGAGTTACAACGGTTGCGTCACATATTCGTACCAACATGTATTTAGCGATATTTTTCTGATATTACTAGGTTGCATCGCTTTTAACAGTGAAACGATTGACTGTGGGACTTAATTGAACTGATTTTGGACTTTGACCTTATAAATGTGATAAATGAGACAATTGGACTCCAAGAAATAACATTCTTCTTAATTTGACATGATTGCTGGAACTCAGCAATTACACTGGGCGCTGTGGTAGCGCTTTATTCAAAAATTTAGATAAATTAAGTCATTTTTCACTGTGGGACCAATCCCAGCCGTTAGCGCGCGCTGAAGAAATAGAGACAGTTTCAAAAACTACATTTCATTGACTTTCTAACGGTATCAGTCCGTTTGATTTACAACGGTTGCGTCACATATTCGTACCAACATGTATTTAGCGATATTTTTCTGATATTACTAGGTTGCATCGCTTTTAACAGTGAAACGATTGACTGTGGGACTTAATTGAACTGATTTTGGACTTTGACCTTATAAATGTGATAAATGAGACAATTGGACTACCAAGAAATAACATTCTTCTTAATTTGACATGATTGCTGGAACTCAGCAATTACACTGGGCGCTGTGGTAGCGCTTTATTTAAAAATTTAGATAAATAAGTCATTTTTCACTGTGGGACCAATCCTAGCCGTTAGCGTGCGCTGAAGAAATAGAGACAGTTTCAAAAACTACATTTCATTGACTTTCTAACGGTATCAGTCCGTTTGAGTTAGAACGGTTGCGCCACATATTCCTACCAACATATATTTAGCGATATTTTTCTGATATTACTAGGTTGCATCGCTTTTAACAGTGAAACGATTGACTGTGGGATTAATTGAACTGATTTTGGACTTTGACCTTATAAACTGTGATAAATGAGACAATTGGACTCCAAGAAATAACATTCTTCTTAATTTGACATGATTGCTGGAACTCAGCAATTACACTGGGCGCTGTGGTAGCGCTTTATTTAAAATTTTAGATAAATAAGTCATTCTTTACTGTGGGACCAATCCTATCCGTTAGCGCGCTGAAGAAATAGAGACAGTTTCAAAAACTACATTTCATTGACTTTCTAACGGTATCAGTCCGTTTGAGTTACAACGGTTGCGTCACATATTCGTACCAACATGTATTTAGCGATATTTTTCTGATATTACTAGGTTGCATCGCTTTTAACAGTGAAACGATTGACTGTGGGACTTAATTGAACTGATTTTGGACTTTGACCTTATAAATGTGATAAATGAGACAATTGGACTCCAAGAAATAACATTCTTCTTAATTGACATGATTGCTGGAACTCAGCGATTACACTGGACACTGTGGTGGCGCTTTATTCAAAAATTTAGATAAATAAGTCATTTTTCACTGTGGGACCAATCCCAGCCGTTAGCGCCCGCTGAAGAATTAGAGACAGTTTCAAAAACTACATTTCATTGACTTTCTAACGGTATCAGTGCGTTTGAGTTACAACGGTTGCGTCACATATTCGTACCAACATGTATTTAGCGATATTTTTCTGATATTACTAGGTTGCATCGCTTTTAACGGTGAAACGATTGACTGTGGGACTTAATTGAACTGATTTTGGACTTTGACCTTATAAATGTGATAAATGAGACAATTGGACACCAAGAAATAACATTCTTCTTAATTTGACATGATTGCTGGAACTCAGCAATTACACTGGGCGCTGTGGTAGCGCTTTATTTAAAAATTTAGATAAATAAGTCAATTTTCACTGTGGGACCAATCCTAACCGTTAGCGTGCGCTGAAGAAATAGAGACAGTTTCAAAAACTACATTTCATTGAATTTCTAACGGTATTAGTCCGTTTGAGTTACAACGGTTGCGTCACATATTCGTACCAACATGTATTTAGCGATATTTTTCTGATCTTACTAGGTTGCATCGCTTTTAACAGTGAAACGATTGACTGTGGGACTTAATTGAACAGATTTTGGACTTTGACCTTATAAATATTTTGCTGGAACTCAGCAATTACAATGGGGGCTGTGGTAGCGCTTTATTTTAAAATTTAGATAAATAAGTCATTTTTCACTGTGGGACCAATCCTAGCCGTTAGCGTACGCTGAAGAAATAGAGACAGTTTCAAAAACTACATTTCATTGACTTTCTAACGGTATCAGTCCGCTTGAGTTAGAACGGTTGCGCCACATATTCGTACCAACATATATTTAGCGATATTTTTCTGATATTACTAGGTTGCATCGCTTTTAACAGTGAAACGATTGACTGTGGGATTTAATTGAACTGATTTTGGACTTTGACCTTATAACTGTGATAAATGAGACAATTGGACTCCAAGAAATAACATTCTTCTTAATTTGACATGATTGCTGGAACTCAGCAATTACACTGGGCGCTGTGGTAGCGCTTTATTTAAAATTTTAGATAAATAAGTCATTCTTTACTGTGGGACCAATCCTATCCGTTAGCGCGCTGAAGAAATAGAGACAGTTTCAAAAACTACATTTCAATGCCTTTGTAACGGTATCAGTCCGTTTGAGTTACAACGGTTGCGTCACATATTCGTACCAACATGTATTTAGCGATATTTCTCTGATATTACTAGGTTGCATCGCTTTTAACAGTGAAACGATTGACTGTGGGACTTAATTGAACTGATTTTAGACTTTGACCTTATAAATGTGATAAATGAGATATTTGGACTCCAAGAAATAACATTCATCTTAATTGACATGATTACTGGAACTCAGCGATTACACTGGGCACTGTGGTGGCGCTTTATTTAAAAATTTAGATAAATAAGTCATTTTTCACTGTGGGACCAATCCTAGCCGTTAGCGCGCGCTGAAGAAATAGAGACAGTTTCAAAAACTAAATTTCAATGCCTTTCTAACGGTATCAGTCCGTTTGAGTTAGAACGGTTCCGTCACATATTCGTACCAACATGTATTTAGCGACATTTTTCTGATATTACTAGGTTGCATCGCTTTTAACAGTGAAACGATTGACTGTGGGACTTAATTGAACTGATTTTAGGACTTTGACCTTATAAATGTGATAAATGAGACAATTGGACACCAAGAAGTAACATTCTTCTTAATTTGACATGATTGCTGGAACTCAGCAATTACACTGGGCGCTGAGGTAGCGCTTTATTTAAAAATTTAGATAAATAAGTCATTTTTTTACTGTGCGACCAATCCTAGCCGTTAGCGCGCGCTGAAGAAATAGAGACAGTTTCAAAAACTGAATTTCATTGACCTTCTAACGGTATCAGTCCGTTTGAGTTACAACGGTTGCGTCACATATTCGTACCAACATGTAGTTAGCGATATTTTTCTGATATTACTAGGTTGCATCGCTTTTAACAGTGAAACGATTGACTGTGGGACTTAATTGAACTGATTTTAGACTTTGACCTTATAAATGTGATAAATGAGACAATTGGACTCCAAGAAATAACATTCTTCTTAATTGACATGATTGCTGGAACTCAGCGATTACACTGGGCACTGTGGTGGCGCTTTATTTAAAAATTTAGATAAATCAGTCATTTTTCACTGTGGGACCAATCCTAGCCGTTAGCGCGCGCTGAAGAAATAGAGACAGTTTCAAAAACTAAATTTCAATGCCTTTCTAACGGTATCAGTCCGTTTGAGTTAGAACGGTTCCGTCACATATTCGTACCAACATGTATTTAGCGACATTTTTCTGATATTACTAGGTTGCATCGCTTTTAACAGTGAAACGATTGACTGTGGGACTTAATTGAACTGATTTTAGAATTTGACCTTATAAATGTGATAAATGAGACAATTGGACTCCAAGAAATAACATTCTTCTTAATTGACATGATTGCTGGAACTCAGCAATTACACTGGGCACTGTGGTAGCGCTTCATTTAATAATTTAGATAAATCAGTCATTTTTCACTGTGGGACCAATCCTAGCCGTTAGCGTGCGCTGAAGAAATAGAGACAGTTTCAAAAACTACATTTCATTGACTTTCTAGCGGTATCAGTCCGTTTGAGTTACAACGGTTCCGTCACATATTCGTACCAACATGTATTTACGATATTTTTCTGATATTACTAGGTTGCATGGCTTTTAACAGTGAAACGATTGACTGCGAGACTTAATTTAAGGTAAAAAATCACCATGGTTGACACGTGATATAAAATTGGAAATGAATTACCGAGACACGTTGAACAGAAAGTTTCGTAAATCAAGAACTTCCACTGACTTTGAAAAATTCAAGAGTCAAAGAAACAAAGTAAATAACCTTGTTAGAAAGGCTAGAAACGAACATAGTAGGACACTCCTGCAGGAAACGGCAAACGATCCTAAACGATTTTGGAAAACATTGAAAAGAATTTTTCCCTTAAAAGAAAAAATCTCAACAGTTAAATCTTTTATTATTGACGGCATAAGAAACTCAAATGCAAAATCTATCGCATCACGTTTTTGTTCTTACTTCTCTACCACCGTTTCGAAACTGAAAGCCAAATTTCATCTGGGCAAAACCGAAGGAAAGTAATTTGAAAACAAGTACTACCTTTGAGTTCACTGAGGTCACAGTTAATGAAGTTTTCATGCATCTCAAGAAACTCAAACGTAGTAAGGCTTGTGGTTCTGACGATCTTCCACCAAGCATGTTGAAAGACAGCGCAAAACACTTAGCAAAGCCTCTTTGCCATGTCATCAATGCCTCACTAAGATCTGGTATAATACCGTCCGATTTCAAGCTGGGACAAGTGACGCCCATTCACAAATCAGGACGTAAAGATGACATGGACAATTATCGTCCAATTACCGTCTTGCCTGTTTGTTCGAAAATTCTGGAAAAATGTATTCACAACCAGTTATGTAAATTTCTAGAGCAGAATAAACTGTTATCTGAAACTCAATTTGGCTTTAGAAAGAAAAGAAACACGGAACTTGCTGCCACACTATTTCTTGACACAATAAGAAGGAATATAGACAATGGAGAGTTAACTGGTGCAATCTTCATAGATCTTAGCAAAGCCTTCGATTCGCTAAGTCACGCACAAATCATTGAAAGCCTGAAAAGTCATGGTGTTACAGGAATTGAAAAGGAACTTTTCACTGACTACCTCTTTGGTCGGAAGCAAACTGTCAAAATAAATAATGAAACATCTGAACCTGAGTCAGTAACCTGTGGTGTACCGCAGGGCTCGATCTTAGGTCCCCTTTTATTCCTAATTACCTTCAATGACATTGGCAGCGTCCTTTCAAACTGTAAAATACTGACATACGCTGATGACACTGTCATTTATGTTTCTGGTAAAACAAAAGATAGCATCGAAAAAATGTTGACTGATGACTTCAATCGTGTTGCAGACTGGCTCGAAATGAACGATCTTGTTATAAATATGAAAAAAGGGAAAACGGAATGCATGCTGTTTGGCACTACTCAACGTATCAAAAATAAGACCTTGGATATAGATTATCGGCATCAATCACTCTCTTTCACCAACTCCTACAAGTATCTTGGTGTAAAATTGAACCAAACTCTTTCACTATGTGAGCACATCGAGTCGACATACAAGAAAGTTAGAGGGAGATTATACTTGCTTCAGAGAATCAGACCTCAGTTAACCATCGAGACTGCATCAACAATTTACAAGACCATGTTGATACCAGTTTTCACGTATTGTTCAATCATTACATGTTATTCTACCAAGACGTATCAGCTAAAGTTGGAAAATTTAGAAAAGCGAGCAAATCGTATTATATTCAAGAAGAACGTGCCAAGAAAATCTAAACCAGCATCAATTAAAGATCTGTTAAGGAAACGTCTTTGCCTTCAAGTTTTCAAGTGTGTTCATGGAGACGTGTGTGAAACCTTTGTAAATTATTTCGAAAAAATGACAAACAACACAAGAAATAAAAATCATTTACTACGACTTCCTAAGATTAAGCTGGAATCAAGTAGAAAAAGTTTCTTTTTTAATGGTGCAAAAACTTTCAACGAGCTTCCTCTGAAAATACGTGCTTCGACATCAATAGAAGATTTTGTAAAATTATATGAAGAGTTTTTTTAATTTGTAAATATTAATTTTTACTAACACATTTTTAGTTATTATTTTAAGTTTTATTACTATTTTTGGGGGGCTGGGA
Source organism: Hydractinia echinata (assembly GCA_030067915.1). Lineage (NCBI taxonomy): Eukaryota > Metazoa > Cnidaria > Hydrozoa > Anthoathecata > Hydractiniidae > Hydractinia > Hydractinia echinata. Next base: position 9,472 of record JASGCC010001071.1, on the reverse strand, counting down.
AACAGGACACATGGAAGAACAGAAATTTTGTAATTATATATATTTTGTATATTTTACTAATTTTTGAATGGAAAAATCCTGTATAAATATTCGTTATAAATAAATAAATAAATAAATAAATAAAATTGAACTGATTTTAGACTTTGACCTTATAAATGTGATAAATGAGACAATTGGACTCCAAGAAATAACATTCTTCTTAATTTGACATGATTGCTGGAACTCAGCAATTACACTGGGCGCTGTGGTAGCGCTTTATTTAAAAATTTAGATGAATAAGTCATTTTTCACTGTGGGACCAATCCTAGCCGTTAGCGTGCGCTGAAGAAATAGAGATAGTTTCAAAAACTACATTCATTGACTTTCTAACGGTATCAGTCCGTTTGAGTTACAACGGTTGTGTCACATATTCGTACCAACATGTATTTAGCGATATTTTTCTGACATTACTAGGTTGCATCGCTTTTAACAGTGAAACGATTGACTGTGGGACTTAATTGAACTGATTTTGGACTTTGACCTTATAAATGTGATAAATGAGACAATTGGACTAAAAGAAATAGCATTCTTCTTAATTTCACATGATTGCTGGAACTCAGCAATTACACTGGGCGCTGAGGTAGCGCTTTATTTAAAAATTTAGATAAATAAGTCATTTTTTTTACTTTGTACCAATCCTAGCCGTTAGCGCGCGCTGAAGAAATAGAGACAGTTTCAAAAACTAAGTCTCATAGACCTTCTAACGGTATCAGTCCGTTTGAGTTACAACGGTTGCGTCACATATTCGTACCAACATGTATTTAGCGATATTTTTCTGATATTACTAGGTTGCATCGCTTTTAACAGTGAAACGATTGACTGTGGGACTTAATTGAACTGATTTTAGACTTTGAGCTTATAAATGTGATAAATGAGACAATTGGACTCCAAGAAATAACATTCTTCTTAATTTGACATGATTGCTGGAACTCAGCAATTACACTGGGCGCTGTTGTAGCGCTTTATTTAAAAATTTAGATAAATAAGTCATTTTTCACTGTGGGACCAATCCTAGCCGTTAGCGTGCTCTGAAGAAATAGAGACAGTTTCTAAAACTACATTTCATTGACTTTCTAACGGTATCAGTCCGTTTGAGTTACAACGGTTGCGTCACATATTCGTACCAACATGTATTTAGCGATATCTTTCACATATTACTAGGTTGCATCGCTTTTAACAGTGAAACGATTGACTGTGGGACTTAATTGAACTGATTTTGGACTTTGACCTTACAAATGTGATCAATGAGACAATTGGACTCCAAGAAATAACAATCTTCTTAATTTGACATGATTGCTGGAACTCAGCAATTACACTGGGCGCTGTGGTAGCGCTTTATTTAAAAATGTAGATAAATAAGTCATTTTTCACTGTGGGACCAATCCTAGGCGTTAGCGCGCGCTGAAGAAATAGAGACAGTTTCGAAACCTACATTTCAATGCCTTTGTAACGGTATCAGTCCGTTTGAGTTACAACGGTTGCGTCACATATTCGTACCAACATGTATTTAGCGATATTTCTCTGATATTACTAGGTTGCATCGCTTTTAACACTGAAACGATTGACTGTGGGACTTAATTGAACTGATTTTAGACTTTGACCTTATAAATGTGATAAATGAGACAATTGGACTCCAAGAAATAACATTCTTCTTAATTTGACATGATTGCTGGAACTCAGCGATTACACTGGGCACTGTGGTAGCGCTTTATTTAAAAATTTAGATAAATAAGTCATTTTTTCATTGTGGGACCAATCCTAGCCGTTAGCGCGCGCTGAAGAAATAGAGACAGTTTCAAAAACTACATTTCAATTGACTTTCTAACGGTATCAGTCCGTTTGAGTTACAACGGTTGCGTCACATATTCGTACCAACATGTATTTAGCGATATTTTTCTGATATTACTAGGTTGCATCGCTTTTAACAGTGAAACGATTGACTGTGGGACTTAATTGAACTGATTTTGGACTTTGACCTTATAAATGTGATAAATGAGACAATTGGACTCCAAGAAATAACATTCTTCTTAATTTGACATGATTGATGGAACTCAGCAATTACACTGGGCGCTGTGGTAGCGCTTTATTTAAAAATTTAGATAAATAAGTCATTTTTTACTGTGGGACCAATCCTAGCCGTTAGCGCGCGCTGAAGAAATAGAGACAGTTTCAAAAACTAAATTTCAATGCCTTTCTAACGGTATCAGTCCGTTTGAGTTACAACGGTTGCGTCACATATTCGTACCAACATGTATTTAGCGATATTTTTCTGATATTACTAGGTTGCATCGCTTTTAACAGTGAAACGATTGACTGTGGGACTTAATTGAACTGATTTTGGACTTTGACCTTATAAATGTGATAAATGAGACAATTGGACTCCAAGAAATAACATTCTTCTTAATTTGACATGATTGCTGGAACTCAGCAATTACACTGGGCGCTGTGGTAGCGCTTTATTTAAAAATTTAGATAAATAAGTCATTTTTTACTGTGGGACCAATCCTAGCCGTTAGCGCGCGCTGAAGAAATAGAGACAGTTTCAAAAACTACATTTCAATGCCTTTCTAACGGTATCAGTCCGTTTGAGTTACAACGGTTGCGTCACATATTCGTACCAACATGTATTTAGCGATATTTTTCTGATATTACTAGGTTGCATCGCTTTTAACAGTGAAACGATTGACTGTGGGACTTAATTGAACTGATTTTGGACTTTGACCTTATAAATGTGATAAATGAGACAATTGGACTCCAAGAAATAACATTCTTCTTAATTTGACATGATTGCTGGAACTCAGCAATTACACTGGGCGCTGTGGTAGCGCTTTATTTAAAAATTTAGATAAATAAGTCATTTTTCACTGTGGGACCAATCCTAGCCGTTAGCGCGCGCTGAAGAAATAGAGACAGTTTCAAAACTACATTTCAATGCCTTTCTAACGGTATCAGTCCGTTTGAGTTACAACGGTTGCGTCACATATTCGTACCAACATGTATTTAGCGATATTTTCTGATATTACTAGGTTGCATCGCTTTTAACAGTGAAACGATTGACTGTGGGACTTAATTGAACTGATTTTAGACTTTGACCTTATAAATGTGATAAATGAGACAATTGGACTCCAAGAAATAACATTCTTCTTAATTTGACATGATTGCTGGAACTCAGCAATTACACTGGGCACTGTGGTAGCGCTTTATTTAAAAATTTAGATAAATAAGTCATTTTTTACTGTGGGACCAATCCTAGCCGTTAGCGCGCGCTGAAGAAATAGAGACAGTTTCAAAAACTACATTTCATTGACTTTCTAACGGTATCAGTCCGTTTGAGTTACAACGGTTGCGTCACATATTCGTACCAACATGTATTTAGCGATATTTTTCTGATATTACTAGGTTGCATCGCTTTTAACAGTGAAACGATTGACTGTGGGACTTAATTGAACTGATTTTGGACTTTGACCTTATAAATGTGATAAATGAGACAATTGGACTCCAAGAAATAACATTCTTCTTAATTTGACATGATTGCTGGAACTCAGCAATTACACTGGGCGCTGTGGTAGCGCTTTATTTAAAAATTTAGATAAATAAGTCATTTTTTACTGTGGGACCAATCCTAGCCGTTAGCGCGCGCTGAAGAAATAGAGACAGTTTCAAAAACTACATTTCAATGCCTTTCTAACGGTATCAGTCCGTTTGAGTTACAACGGTTGCGTCACATATTCGTACCAACATGTATTTAGCGATATTTTTCTGATATTACTAGGTTGCATCGCTTTTAACAGTGAAACGATTGACTGTGGGACTTAATTGAACTGATTTTGGACTTTGACCTTATAAATGTGATAAATGAGACAATTGGACTCCAAGAAATAACATTCTTCTTAATTTGACATGATTGCTGGAACTCAGCAATTACACTGGGCGCTGTGGTAGCGCTTTATTTAAAAATTTAGATAAATAAGTCATTTTTTACTGTGGGACCAATCCTAGCCGTTAGCGCGCGCTGAAGAATAGAGACAGTTTCAAAAACTACATTTCATTGACTTTCTAACGGTATCAGTCCGTTTGAGTTACAACGGTTGCGTCACATATTCGTACCAACATGTATTTAGCGATATTTTTCTGATATTACTAGGTTGCATCGCTTTTAACAGTGAAACGATTGACTGTGGGACTTAATTGAACTGATTTTGGACTTTGACCTTATAAATGTGATAAATGAGACAATTGGACTCCAAGAAATAACATTCTTCTTAATTTGACATGATTGATGGAACTCAGCAATTACACTGGGCGCTGTGGTAGCGCTTTATTTAAAAATTTAGATAAATAAGTCATTTTTTTACTGTGGGACCAATCCTAGCCGTTAGCGCGCGCTGAAGAAATAGAGACAGTTTCAAAAACTAAATTTCAATGACTTTCTAACGGTATCAGTCCGTTTGAGTTACAACGGTTGCGTCACATATTCGTACCAACATGTATTTAGCGATATTTTTCTGATATTACTAGGTTGCATCGCTTTTAACGGTGAAACGATTGACCGTGGGACTTAATTGAACTGATTTTGGACTTTGACCTTATAAATGTGATAAATGAGACAATTGGACACCAAGAAATAACATTCTTCTTAATTTGACATGATTGCTGGAACTCAGCAATTACACTGGGCGCTGTGGTAGCGCTTTATTTAAAAATTTAGATAAATAAGTCATTTTTTACTGTGGGACCAATCCTAGCCGTTAGCGCGCGCTAAAGAAATAGAGACAGATTCAAAAACTACATTTCATTGACTTTCTAACGGTATCAGTCCGTTTGAGTTACAACGGTTGCGTCACATATTCGTACCAACATGTATTTAGCGATATTTTTCACATATTACTAGGTTGCATCGCTTTTAACAGTGAAACGATTGACTGTGGGACTTAATTGAACTGATTTTGGACTTTGACCTTATAAATGTGATAAATGAGACAATTGGACTCCAAGAAATAACAATCTTCTTAATTGACATGATTGCTGGAACTCAGCAATTACACTGGGCGCTGTGGTAGCGCTTTATTTAAAAATTTAGATAAATAAGTCATTTTTCACTGTGGGACCAATCCTAGCCGTTAGCGCGCGCTGAAGAAATAGAGACAGTTTCAAAAACTACATTTCAATGCCTTTCTAACGGTATCAGTCCGTTTGAGTTACAACGGTTGCGTCACATATTCGTACCAACATGTATTTAGCGATATTTTTCTGATATTACTAGGTTGCATCGCTTTTAACAGTGAAACGATTGACTGTGGGACTTAATTGAACTGATTTTGGACTTTGACCTTATAAATGTGATAAATGAGACAATTGGACTCCAAGAAATAACATTCTTCTTAATTTGACATGATTGCTGGAACTCAGCGATTACACTGGGCGCTGTGGTAGCGCTTTATTTAAAAATTTAGATAAATAAGTCATTTTTCACTGTGGGACCAATCCTAGCCGTTAGCGCGCGCTGAAGAAATAGAGACAGTTTCAAAAACTACATTTCATTGACTTTCTAACGGTATCAGTCCGTTTGAGTTACAACGGTTGCGTCACATATTCGTACCAACATGTATTTAGCGATATTTTTCTGATATTACTAGGTTGCATCGCTTTTAACAGTGAAACGATTGACTGTGGGACTTAATTGAACTGATTTTGGACTTTGACCTTATAAATGTGATAAATGAGACAATTGGACTCCAAGAAATAACATTCTTCTTAATTTGACATGATTGATGGAACTCAGCAATTACACTGGGCGCTGTGGTAGCGCTTTATTTAAAAATTTAGATAAATAAGTCATTTTTTACTGTGGGACCAATCCTAGCCGTTAGCGCGCGCTGAAGAAATAGAGACAGTTTCAAAAACTAAATTTCAATGCCTTTCTAACGGTATCAGTCCGTTTGAGTTACAACGGTTGCGTCACATATTCGTACCAACATGTATTTAGCGATATTTTTCTGATTTTACTAGGTTGCATCGCTTTTAACGGTGAAACGATTGACCGTGGGACTTAATTGAACTGATTTTGGACTTTGACCTTATAAATGTGATAAATGAGACAATTGGACACCAAGAAATAACATTCTTCTTAATTTGACATGATTGCTGGAACTCAGCAATTACACTGGGCGCTGTGGTAGCGCTTTATTTAAAAATTTAGATAAATAAGTCATTTTTTACTGTGGGACCAATCCTAGCCGTTTAGCGCGCGCTAAGAAATAGAGACAGTTTCAAAAACTACATTTCATTGACTTTCTAACGGTATCAGTCCGTTTGAGTTACAACGGTTGCGTCACATATTCGTACCAACATGTATTTAGCGATATTTTTCTGATATTACTAGGTTGCATCGCTTTTAACAGTGAAACGATTGACTGCGGGACTTAATTGAACTGATTTTGGACTTTGACCTTATAAATGTGATAAATGAGACAATTGGACTCCAAGAAATAACATTCTTCTTAATTTGACATGATTGCTGGAACTCAGCAATTACACTGGGCGCTGTGGTAGCGCTTTATTTAAAAATTTAGATAAATAAGTCATTTTTCACTGTGGGACAATCCTAGCGTTAGCGCGCGCTGAAGAAATAGAGACAGTTTCAAAAACCTACATTTCATTGACTTTCTAACGGTATCAGTCCGTTTGAGTTACAACGGTTGCGTCACATATTCGTACCAACATGTATTTAGCGATATTTTTCTGATATTACTAGGTTGCATCGCTTTTAACAGTGAAACGATTGACTGTGGGACTTAATTGAACTGATTTGGACTTTGACCTTATAAATGTGATAAATGAGACAATTGGACTCCAAGAAATAACATTCTTCTTAATTTGACATGATTGCTGGAACTCAGCAATTACACTGGGCGCTGTGGTAGCGCTTTATTTAAAAATTTAGATAAATAAGTCATTTTTCATTGTGGGACCAATCCTAGCCGTTAGCGCGCGCTGAAGAAATAGAGACAGTTTCAAAAACTAAATTTCATTGACCTTTCTAACGGTATCAGTCCGTTTGAGTTACAACGGTTGCGTCACATATTCGTACCAACATGTATTTAGCGATATTTTTCTGATATTACTAGGTTGCATCGCTTTTAACAGTGAAACGATTGACTGTGGGACTTAATTGAACTGATTTTGGACTTTGACCTTATAAATGTGATAAATGAGACAATTGGACTCCAAGAAATAACAATTCTTCTTAATTTGACATGATTGCTGGAACTCAGCAATTACACTGGGCGCTGTGGTAGCGCTTTATTTAAAAATTTAGATAAATAAGTCATTTTTTACTGTGGGACCAATCCTAGCCGTTAAGCGGCGCGCTGAAGAAATAGAGACAGTTTCAAAAACTACATTTCATTGACTTTCTAACGGTATCAGTCCGTTTGAGTTACAACGGTTGCGTCACATATTCGTACCAACATGTATTTAGCGATATTTTTCTGATATTACTAGGTTGCATCGCTTTTAACGGTGAAACGATTGACCGTGGGACTTAATTGAACTGATTTTGGACTTTGACCTTATAAATGTGATAAATGAGACAATTGGACACCAAGAAATAACATTCTTCTTAATTTGACATGATTGCTGGAACTCAGCAATTACACTGGGCGCTGTGGTAGCGCTTTATTTAAAAATTTAGATAAATAAGTCATTTTTTACTGTGGGACCAATCCTAGCCGTTAGCGCGCGCTGAAGAAATAGAGACAGTTTCAAAAACTACATTTCATTGACTTTCTAAACGGTATCAGTGCGTTTGAGTTACAACGTTTGCGTCACATATTCGTACCAACATGTATTTAGCGATATTTTTCTGATATTACTAGGTTGCATCGCTTTTAACAGTGAAACATTGACCGTGGGACTTAATTGAACTGATTTTGGACTTTGACCTAATAAATGTGATAAATGAGACAATTGGACACCAAGAAATAACATTCTTCTTAATTTGACATGATTGCTGGAACTCAGCGATTACACTGGGCGCTGTGGTAGCGCTTTATTTAAAAATTTAGATAAATAAGTTCATTTTTTACTGTGGGACCATCCTAGCCCGTTAGCGCGCGCTTAAAGAATAGAGACAGATTCAAAAACTACATTTCATTGACTTTCTAACGTATAGTCCGTTTGAGTTACAAACGGTTGCGTCACATATTCGTACCAACATGTACTTAGCGATATTTTTCACATGTTACTAGGTTGCATCGCTTTTACAGTGAAACGATTGACTGGGGACTTAATTGAACTGATTTTGGACTTTGACCTTACAAATGTGATCAATGAGACAATTGGACTCCAAGAAATAACATCTTCTTAATTTGACATGAATTGCGGGAACTCAGCAATTACATGCTGGGCGCTGTGGTAGCGCTTTATTTAAAATTTAGATAAATAAGTCATTTTTTACTGTGGGACCAATCCTAGCCGGTTAGCGCGCGCGTAAGAAATAGAGACAGATTCAAAAACTACATTTCATTGACTTTCTAACAGTATCAGTCGTTTGAGTTACAACGGTTGCCGTCACATATTCGACCAACATGTACTTTAGCGATATTTTTCACATATTACTAGGTTGCATCGCTTTTAACAGTGAAACGATTGACTGTGGGACTTAATGAACTGATTTTGGACTTTGGACCTATAAATGTGATAAATGAGAACAATTGGACTCCAAGAAATAACATTCTTCTTAATTTGACATGATTGCTGAACTCAGCAATTACACTGGGCGCTGTGGTAGCGCTTTATTTAAAAATTTAGATAAATATCATTTTTACTGTGGGACAATCCTAGCCGTAGCGCGCGGCTTGAAGAAATAGAGACAGTTTCAAAAACTACATTCATTGACTTTCTAAGCGTATCAGTCGTTTGAGTTACAACGGTTGCGTCACATATTCGTACCAACATGTATTTAGCGATATTTTTCTGATATTACTAGGTTGCATCGCTTTTAACAGTGAAACAGTTGACTGTGGGACTTAATTGAACTGATTTTGGACTTTGACCTTATAAATGTTGATAAATGAGACATTTGACCGCAAGAAAACATTCTTCTTAATTTGACATGATTGATGGAACTCAGCAATTACACTGGGCGCTGTGGTAGCGCTTATTTAAAAATTTAGATAAATAGTCATTTTTCACTGTGGGACCAACTGCCGTAGCGCGCGCGTAAGAAATAGAGACAGTTTCAAAAACTACATTTCATTGCTTTCTAACGGTATCAGTGCGTTTGAGTTCAACGGGTTGCGTCACATATTGTACCAACATGTATTTAGCGATATTTTTCTGATATTACTAGGTTGCATCGTTTTAACGTGAACGATTGACCGTGGGACTTAATTGAACTGATTTTGGAGCTTTGACCTAATAAATGTGATAA